>JAPMOR010025630.1:6231-25568 GCA_026543865.1 Argiope aurantia
ATATATATATATATATATATATATATATATATATATATATCAAGTTAAAACAAATAAACCAAATAAAAAATATATAAAAAAAGAATCCGGCCTGAAGATTTTTTCAAGGGTCACCCTCAGGCAGGGATTCAAAAAAAGGGATTTTTTCTGTTAAGGAAATTCTGACAATTACGTCTAATAATGATTCCTTCTTGACCCGAAAATCCCCTGAAATTAGGCCCAAGAGATATACCATTTTAACAGAAAGGAAAACACAAAACAACAAATTAGAAGAAAAACCACTAATAAGTAAAAATACAATAACAAAAAAAAAACAATAAACACAAAAATACCATAAAAAAACACTAAAGAAAAAACGAAAAGGCAAAAACATACCTTCAACAGTCAAGGAAATTTTAAGCTATCGATTGTGATTCCCGCTTATTAAAAACACAAAGCTAACGGTAATTTAGGTAAAAATTGTAAGCTCGCAGCGCAACCTATTGAGTGATATAATATGCAAGGAAAGTTCTATTTTTTATTTAAGCCAAAGGATTAATCCCAAACCATACCTTGTTTAATCAAAAAATTAACATTACAGTAATTTTTAGGAAATTCATTTTTAATTAAATTATTAATGAGGTTGTTTGATGCCTCAATATAGGAATTTTTATTATTGCAAACCCTTTTGATCCTGTTAACTTGTGAGAAAATTAGATTTTTGAAAATTTTAGAGTTTAGATTGGAATGGTAGTTACATAGTTTTGTTATTTTGAAGTTGAATTCGTCCCTTTTATCGTATATACCAACTATTGTTTTATCATTATCAATTTCGATTTTTAAATCCAGAAAGGTAGCCTCAAGTTGATTTTTATTCGTTTCTGTTAGAATTTAATCTTTTGGATAGCAATTAGTTACAATATTAGAATTGTCGAAGTTAATCAGAAGTAGGTCATCAATATATCTCCACCCGTTTATCAAATTATATTTAATTATTTTTTTCTCATAGTAATGTAGAAAAATATTAGCCAAAGCACTTGAGAAAGCCGTTCCCATTGGAATGCCCTTAACTTGTTTATAAAAATTAATACCATTAAAAACGTAATTTTCAGTAATATTAAAATTACATAACTCAAGCCAGTTATTTTTAGGAATAATATTTTCATTTAAATATTCGTCATAGATAAAAGTGCAGACTTTTATTAATTTTTCATGTGGTAGATTAGTGTATAAATTTTCGAAATCAAAAGTATTAAGTTTATTAATGTTGTTATCTTTAAGAAAATACAGAATTTCTTTGTTACTAGAAATAATAAAGTGTTCTTCATCTTTTATTTTGTCCAGGATAATTTTTAAGTATTTAAAGGAATGTTTACCCGTATAGTAATTATAACTGCCAGTGCTACAGGTCACAAATCTGAATTTTAATGGATTTTTATGAAATTTAACTGTTGGGAATAAATAAGTATAATTAAGAGAGCAAGTCTTAGTTTTGGTTTTTTTTGCGAATGCTAGCATTTTTTTATCTAATTCCTTTTTCCCGGTGTTCTTTAACATATAAGTTGCGTTAGAGTTATATTCATTAATTAAAAGTTCTTTATAATAATATTTACAAATTAAACAGAAATTATTATTACGAATGTTCCTTCACATCAAGATACAAGAGCAGTGGAGGAAAAAATAGAGACAGAAATTTTCCCCTCTGTGATTCTATAATGCGATTTTGATAGGGATTTCTTTGATTTTTGTAGATTTATGACAGGTAAATTTAGGTATCTTTAAAAGAATTTTGAAAGCACTAAGGAATTTTATCTCTTCACTTGGTTCAAGAGAAAATGCTGAGATAGCAGTTATTTATAAAGCCTGTGTAGCATTAATTAAATAAAAAAGTGTGGAATTGGATCAGTAAATAAGAAAACATTTTAGAATGAAGTTCGTATCCTCTAAATTAAGATAAAAATTTGGAAATTAATCACGGTCAATTAATATATATATATATATATATATGCAAAAAGAAAAATTAAGATATTGCTCATAAAGCATATTACTTTTTTATCATGGGAATGAAAACGAATATGAACCTATCATTCGGAAGATTTATATGTTTATTTCAGATATTTCTGGTCATAAAGCAGCATAACAATAATATAATTGCTAGCAGTTAATTTCATTATTTCCAAAAAGGCACATGATATGAGAGAAATTGGGAAGAGCTTTCTGAATTCTTGTCAAATTAAAAATGTATCCGAATAGAATAATTTTATCAATATTATCGAATATTTATCTTCGATTGAAACAAAATAATCATCTCTTAGAAATCAGACCACGTATAACAAGTTTGATGAAGAGTAAATAACCTAAGTAAAGCATTAAACTTTAACAGTTTCAGATTATTGAAGTTTTCAAATGTGCCTTAATGGCAGCCTCTACAATACCCGATGAATGTGCTGAATTAAACAGCAATCTTGGATCCTTATGCTATCCACAAATTCGTTTCGTATTCATATAATATTTCATTATCTAAGAGCTAAGGCATAAGCACCGTTCGAGGACAGCTTTAATGGATAGCAAATACTTGGCAATGATACTCAATATGCTTCCTTTTAGAAAAGCTGCATTCTATTAAATCTAAAACTGTGCAGAATGGGAAGACACTAAATTATGTTAAATTAATCAGGTTAAATGCGATTCTAAGGGCTCCGTTGTAGTAATAGAATTAGATTTCAATTACAAGCTTTAATTTCATGAGTCATCAAAAATTTACTTTGTAAGCGGTTATGTGCTGGAGTGATTTATAAACTAAACATGAGAACGATCGTATAGTTATTTTCTGTAATTTTTAAATAATATTGACAATCACTTTATAATGACGGGAAAGAAGATTTTAAAAAGAGCGATCCTAAACATCATATCTCTCTTTCATCTATAAATAATTCCGTATTATTTCAATTTTTTCTGTATAAAAAAATATGTTATTCTTTTCGATTAAACAATTAGCTTTAAGAAAAATTATTCTACCTTTCATTCAAAAAAATATGTAATATATATTTTGTATTGTTGTATTTTAAGCTATATTTATGAATTATTTTTATGCAGTTTAGCATTAGAATCCAAACTGTTCCAAAACTGACAAATTCAAAATTACATCAATGAATTTCAATAAATACGCATTTAAATGATGAAAATTACATACCATACAATGACCTCTAATACATTAAAAAGATTACATTAATAAAAATTTAAGATAATATGAATGATAAAATGTGCAAATTGATGAAAAACTATTTTAGAATGTCAACGGTTCATAAGGTATTTGGATTTTTTCCCATTTTTCGTGCAAAAGACAAATTTTATATTTGAAGAATTCTGAAAAATTTTGTGTTAGCTCAGTTAATTCATCATTATTCATCTGGCTATTTCAAATAAGGCAAAAAAAAAAATTAATTAAAAGCATGTTTTGCAATGAAATATGAAGAAAAAAAAATCTAGCCGAGAAAATCATATAAGCTCCCTAAGTCCAACTTTTTTATGATATTTCATTACTTAGAAAAAATCTGACGTAAAATGTTCAAATATTAGAATACGATCTGCTAAAGTAATTTTCTTGAATGCACAACATAATTATCTTTTGCAAAAAACAGTATCCTTATTGAGAGATGAATGTTTGGAAATGAAGAAAGTGCTATATTATTCTTTTTTCTCAGATAAGAATACCCTTATCGGTTTTGGGCATGCTTCTACTGAAATTAATTTTATTATAATAGAAAAAATATTAAATACAAAGAAATATATTTATTTCTTGTTCAGCTATGTGATAAATGTATGTGTTCAGCTAATAAATGAGTGATGTTCGAAAGAAAAATTTCCTAAACTTTAAATAGAATTAATTTTTGAGTGCCCAAAAATGTCATTTCAAATTCCCATTGTCTTTTCAATAACTCCGACCTATCATTATAGCCAACCCTTTTTATTTTTTGAGTTAGACATTAAACGAAGACCATACATTTAGAATCCTGATGCCAACCTTAGATTAGATTTCTGGCAACCGAATTTATACAACTCATTATTTCCTTGCAACTATTGATCCACAGATAATTATGCCACAACTCTACGACTCTTGGTTCGGGGAACAAGAGGAATAAGCCAACACTGCAAGTCAAGAAGCGGTTGGTCAAGATGAAATTCGACAGATGAAGATTTGTGCCTCATGCTTGATAAGCTGCTCACTGGTTCGAGAATCGCTCGACACTTGGTTATCAGGAATCGGGGAGCTGAGATTACTCTTTTACGTCGTCCACCGAAGCGGAATGGACGTCAAGATACCTATCTGAAAAAGACGTTACTTCGTCTTCTAAGTCTTGTTTTAGCGTCGGAGGAATTAGCTGTCCCGATATGTTCTTGCAGTTTGGCTATTAACCTTATCTATTCCACTTCCTTTGTTGTTGTTATCATGGTCCTGAATAGTTTCGGAAATGTTTATCTCGTCTAAATCATTGGAGGTATTAATCGATAGTTCCCTTATAGACAGCTGTTTCTTTTATGTTTCTGGTTGGATTGATAGCAAAACTATTATATGTATTGCGCCTAGTTCGATAGTTGGGATGATTATTTGGCGTTTCGCTTATGATGTTCGTAATTCATGCCTGAGAAAAATGTTTCTTGGAAATAATTCTTATGAGAAAAAAAATGTATAACTTTATTGTTGAGACATTAAAAGAAGAAATGAAATAAAATATATAAAATAAATAAAACACCCAATCTAATCAGCCGAATAGTCAATTTCTCTGCCGTTAGAGGGAACAGATGCTTTTCTGTTTTGAAAAATGGTTTAAATGACAAAAAGGAATTAAATTTTATATTATTTGAGTCAATAAATGGAATTTTGAAAAACTTTCTGATTTTTTTTTCTATTTATTAACCCGTTTGAATTAATATAGCTCTCCTTTTCAACGATAAGAAATGGTACATTTAAGAAAATTTGAATATCAATATTTCTTCGGAACGCCTTCGAGTTGTTTTATATAATTATTTTATCATTTTCAATTGCTTTCTGGAAGAAAATGCATTAATAAATGGGGGTTATTAGTTACCGAGGGGTGACTAAAGCTTCATGACTCGATTAGTTTTAATCAGAGACAAGTTAAATATTTTCTCTTTAAAGTGTTAAATTGCCATAAATATATTATTGAATATGAATTATTGGGCGTGGACACCATATGAAAACTAAGAATTCGTAATTATTTTAGAAGTATATTTATTAAATAAAATAGAAAAAAATATAAATCATTGTACTAGTTTAAACACTTTTCAAATTAGAATTATATATACGTTTCCAATAGATTCAAATAAATATTGTTCCACAATTGAGGCAGAACCTTGTTAAATTACAATAATATGCTATCAGTTTTATGTTCGATATGAATTTTTTTTAACCTGACTAAAGAGATTATGTAAAAGCTCGTGTCTTTTATCTAAACATTTACTCTAGCAGATCATTTTAACCCTTTCTAGGGCCGTGGGAAGTATGCTTCCCATCAAATGTATCAATCTTTGTATGAAATTATGTAGATATGGCATAACTTCTGACAAATCTTTTTAGAAGGACAGAAACTTAGATGCTTCAGTTCTTTCTCTCACACAAAATGACGTATCTTGATTTGTAACTTAATTATTAATTAACTAAATTAATTAATTAATGAAATTAAATTTATCTAATAAGCTAAATGAATCCTTTTTCTTATTCTAATTTCAAGCCTCAAAATATTTTAACATATTATGACTAGAAAAAAATGGCTCTTTAAAGGGTTAAGGAAGGATTTCAGAAAAAAGAAGTGAAGATTTTGATTGTAGGTTGCGAATTATTTGGTAAAAATATTACAAATAAGCTTACAAAAATGAACTTACATTTTTATAAGGATTGCTCGCTCAGTGTGACAAACCTCTTTGGTTTGAGATCAAAAGATAAGGATATTAATAATTTTATTGATTTTCTATTTAAAAAATAATCTAGGAAAATAATGTTGCAGTTTCAGCTAATGGATAAACCCATTAACGTGCAGCTTCTCACTTAAGGGAAAGATACATTTCACTTGCATAGGTGAGCCAAACGCATTTATTTGCTTCTTGTTTCACTTATTCTAAAAAGCCGATATGTTTTTCAAACATCTTAAAAATTTTCATCTATCATGTACTACCCAGATTTCATCCCAAAATGCAGTCCTTTCGAAAAACAATTAAGAAATAAAATCGAGATAAAGAATGGAATTCAAACAAAAAAAAATAATAATGTTTTATAATTGAGTAAATTTTAAAAAATAATTTAGTAATTAAAATGTTTATGACCGGATTTATGATTAAAAATGTCTTAAAAATATTATTTTATTAAATTTTTAAGATAATTTTTGTAAAAAAAATAAAAATCATGAAAATTTTATGTGTTTGAAATTTTAATTTAATTAATAATCTTAAATTTGGTGTTTTCATCATAATTATTTAAAAGGAATTTCCTGAAATTTACAGAATATATATGCTTAATTTATTCCATCATTTGATGGTATTCTTAAAACTTTTTGTCGTAAAATATAGATTATATATATTTTCTAACTATTTGTGATAGTATTTAGTATATTCATATGTATATCTACATGTATATGGATTAAATATATATTTCTGACTATATGTGAAATCGAAATTTTAGCGCGTCTACTTCTTTTTTGTCTTTTCGCCTCAAAAGTGAAACTAAATTTTTAACTATTAAACATTTCTCTTCTTTGACTACTAGCTATTTTTATTACTACAATTGGCTATTAAACATTTTTGTCTTTGATATCAGGAAAATTGAATATTTAATTTTAATTGACATGCAAAATTTTAAAAATCATACTTATTAATGTCAAAATCAGAAAATTTTATTACTAGCAATAAAAGCACAAATAATAAAATAAGTTCTAAAATTAAAACACAAATATCTAACAGCGTTTTATAAAATCCCACAAATAATTAACAAATTAGTTGAAAGTATAACACCTCCTTAAAGAAAAATAATGAAACAACGATATATTCCATTAGACTTTAATGATATAAATGATCATGATTTGCACTTATCTATATAAATGGCGGAAAAAATAGAAATAAAATAATATTAGAATGTGCAATTTGCCTTTAAATTTAGTCACACAAATATAGAATTTCTTTACGTTGATGCACAACGTTAAAGATTAAATAATTATTTTAGCATTCTAGCATGTAGTTCAAAGGAAAAATAATAATAATAATATCTTTAGCAAACGTTTGAACCTCTTAAGAAATTAAAAAAGTTCCATACTTTTTTTAAATCTTAATCTGCCGTGATAATGCTTCTTTTTTTAATTATTGAATGAAAAAATAACTTAAGAGCAATCTTCTACTTAATTCTCATTTTATAAAAAAAGTGAAGAGAAGTTTATAACCGCTTAAGTCATTTAATTAAGTATTTACTACAGTAGGTGGATTTTCAAATTGATTTTAGATGAAGCGTTGAAGATTATGGTTAGAGGCTACGAAGAAATGAAGAAAAAAAATTACAATAAAAAAAAGAACCATCTTACTATAATTTTTATGAATCGTGTTTTCTTTCTTTTTACATTAAGCTACTTGACATTTTTTACGCATTTTCATAAACCAGAAATTGAGGAAAGACAATACTTTTTTTTATGAAAAAAGGATTATCAGGTCTAATGCAGTAACGAACTTATATTATAGATATTTAAAAATGTTAAGATTTATTTCATGCAATTTATTAAAAAATACGAAAGGAAAGAGAATATATATACATATTTTTTTCTTCTTTGGAAACAAAAGATTATAAAATTTATATTAAAGCTTGTAGCAGACAGACAAAATTTAAAATACGTAAATACATTTTTAAATTGTATTCTAGACATTAAATAAAGTTGATCACTTTAACTTTGATTCCAAATCATTGCTTATTTCATGAAAAGAAAAAATCTTCCCAATATTAAAATTACTTTAGAATGTCAATACTTTTTTCAACAGCTATTTCATCCCTCTTGATGCTTTTAAATGGCTTTAACGTAAATCAAAGCAAAACTTTACAAATTGGGAAAATTGCATTTTGAATTTTTTTGGAAAGTCATAAAATCAATTATAAAATGATTTAGATATTTTAAAGATCGTTCTTTATTCGATAACTAGCTTCCTTTAACAACAAAATAATTTACTGAAATATATGCTGTGCACAATTTCAATTATTTTTTTAGATATAAATTTGAGTACCAGGATTCCCTTAGTCAAATTCTGAAAGACAATTGAGCTATGTTATTTTAATCATCTTACACCAATTCTACTTAATCTTCCTTATAAAGTCAAGTCACAAAAAAACATCATTTCCATTAAAAATTTAATTCTCCAAGTTATCGGATTATTAATTTCTAGTTAAATTTTGTATTACTAAGAAATATTTTTTATATATAGCATGTGAGCTAGCAGATAATAAAAAAATTATCTCCTTGAATTTTTAATAATAGAAGAAAACTATGCAATTAAATATTTAATGAAATAATGAAAAGAATTCTAATTTCATTCCAATAATGGAAGATCTGCTCGAAATTATGCAAAAAATGTTAAACCTTATCTAAATTTACAAAAAAAAAATATATTAATATAATTTAAAAAACATATTTATTATATTTTAAAATTATGTAAAAAGCGTATTTTTCTAAAAATAATTATGGGGACTGTTGAAATAAGCTGAGATATCAAGCCCATGCTTAAAGTTTAATTAATTAAAATATAAAAAAAATGCTTAACCCCATTCTTCAAAGCCTTATTGTTTGATATATGGTAACTTAATGTCATTACAGTCTATTTTTGTAGAGTATCAACTGATGCAGAGTCACACATTTTTCTCTTTTCTTAGTAGTGATAGTGATGATTGAAGTCAGTAATCATTAGCAATAATAAAATTTTAGGTTCTTAAATAAATGAACATACGTTATCACTTTTCTTAAATTATCATTAGAAATCGCTTTAAAAAATTCACTAGATTTGGAAAATAATCATTCTTTTTTTACTAAATGCAAACCTTTAATACAATAGATTCATTCATATTTTTCATACAATAGATGAATCATATTTCTTTGAAAATAATTATGGGAATTATTGACAAACGCTGAGAAATAACAAAATAATGCTTAAGCTTTAATTAATTAAATTTTAATTACTTAAAATATTAAGAAATACTCAGTAGTATTCTTCAAAATATAATTGTGCGATATATGGTGATTCATTATCATACGGTCTATTTTGTAAAGTGCCAAATGCCATAAAGTCGCACATTCTGCGGTATTTTTAGTAGAGATAGACATGATTAAAGTTAGTAATCCATAGCAATAATAAAAGTTTAGGTTTTTAAATTCACAAATATGTATTTTCTCAATTCCTTAATTATCACCGGAAATTGCTTATGAAAAACTATTTTCAGGTTAGGTTTGAAAAATAATCATTATATTTTTTCTTAATTCAAACATTTAATACAATAGATTCATTCATACTTTTTATACAACAGATAAATCACATGTTTCATACAATGAATAAATTATATTTGTGAAAATAATTATAATAATTATTGAAATAACAAAACCAAGCCTAATTTTTAATTAATAGAAATATTAAAAAAATTTCAGTCTCATCCTGCAAAATATAATTGTGATATATATGATAGCTCAACGTCATGAGATCTATTTTGTAGGGCGCCAATAGACATAAAGTCACACATTCTGCTTTATTTTTAGTAGAGATATATTGAAATGAGTAATCCTTAGCAATAATATAATTTTAGGTTCTTAACGGAATAAACATATATTATCACTTTTCTTTCATCATCACTAGAAATTGCTTTAGGAACAATTCGCTGGATTTGAAAAATAATCCTTCTTTTTTTAATTCAAAAATTTAATTCAATTCTTTTTTTAATTCAAACCTTTAATACAAAAGATTTATTCATATTTTTCATACAATAGATAAATCATATTTGTGTAAAAATAATTATGGGAATTATTAAAACGGGCTGATAAATTACAAAAGCATGGTTAAATTTTAGTTAAATAAAATATCTAAAAAATGCTTACTCTCATGCTCCAAAGTATAACTGTACGATATATGGTGGTTCAGCGTAATGCAGTCTATCTTGTAGAGTGCCGACTGACATAAATTCACACATTCTGCTGTATTTTTTCGTAGAGATAGATATGATTGAATTTAGTAACCATTAGCAATAATAAAATTTTAGGTTCTTAAATGCATAATTTTCACATTTCTTTAATTCTCACCGGAAATTGCTTTTTAGTATTTATTCATATTTAAAAAGCAATCGCTCTCTCTCTCTCTCTCTCTCTCTCTCTCTCTCTCCCTTTCTTAATGCAAACCTTTAATATAGTAAATTCATATTTTTAATATAATAGATAAATCATATTTGTATGAAAAAATAATATGAATTATTGAAATAGGGTAAGAAATTCCAAAAACATGCTTAGGTTTTAATTAATTAAAATGTTAAAAAATTTTGCCCCATTTTCCACAGTATAATTATGCAATAAATGGTAGCTCAACATCATACGATTTATTTTGTAGAGTACCAATTGACATAAAGTCACACATTCTGCTGTATTTTTAGTAGAAATAGATTGAAGTTAGTAACCCTTAGCAATTTTAGGTTCTTAAATGTACGAACATGAATTTTCGCATTTCTTGAATTATCAACAGAAATTGCTTTTAAAGGAAAATTTTGCTAGGTTTGAAAACCAGTCGTTCTTTTTCCTGAATTAGAACATTTAAGATTCATTCGTATTTCCATTAAATTAAAGATTTGCAAAGCAATAATACCTTGCCAAAAAATAGCACTTTCATCACTAGAATATCTCTTCAAAATAATTCAGATTAACCTTTATGCGCATACTTTCTTTAAACATGCTAAATCATCGTAATGTAATTGTAATTGTTAAATTTCTTTCCGCAAATTATGTATGTATTCATTTGAGCAAAGTTTTTTAAACCACCTTTCTCAGTAGAAATTGCACAGAAATATAGTTTGGAACTTCAAAATCACACGCAAATTATTATCCGTTTCGAAGTCATTTTCTTAGCATCTTCGAAAAAAAACATTTTTGGAATTATCCATCAAAATACCATCAAGCAAATTCTGCCATCCGGCGTTTGATTAGCAACGTCAATTGGAAGTCAAAATTATTCATTCCCACAAGAATTATTCGCATACAATTAATTAGAATTCTTAAGCCCGAAGAACTTAAAAGAGGCTTCCGAATAGTAAGTCCCTACTATCATTCTCAGTTTTGTAATCTTCGAGCTTCTACATGGGAAAATGATCGATGGTTTGGCAAAGTCCCTACAATCAATTTTGTTCTGAAGCAGAATCTACCATATGGTTCTGAGTTGCGTGCCTTTGTTCCGCATTCGTTTTAAGGTGAAATGGAATTCTTTGTTTTATTGTTAGCAATCCAATTGATTTCTTCTAAAGCAAAGCCAGATCCAAAGACTTTTATCTTGTTACCTTTAAGACTTTAATCTTCTTAAAGCAATTTTAAGTTAGATGAATTTCTCATGCAAGTAAAAATGACATTTGTGAGAATTTGTATATATAGATTCTTCCTTTTGGAAACAATTTACTTATGTTTGAATAGTTTGCATAGTGAATATGTTTAAAAGAATAAGATTTATATTTTAGCTTAAAATATTGTTCATGCAAGATTATTATTTAGATAGCAAAGAGGAATCCTCTACAAATTTGGATTACTTTTTGAATAAACTGTAACATTTAAAATTAGCTAAAAACTTCTAAATACTTGTTAATGTCTTGAAACTTCAAATTACTCCTACAGTATAAATATATGTTATTCATCCCTATTTATGTATTAAAGCTTTTGTTGCAAATTATTATTAATTAATTTATTTATTATTATTTATTAAATTATTGTTTATTAATGAATCTTCTAAATTTTTGTTTTTACCGATAGCACTAATTTGACTTAAATAGAACAAATGGATTGTATTCAACTGGATTAAGGCTCATATCGGAAAATACGAAAATGAGAGAGAAGTTGAATATGCGAAAACGACTGCACAGAAACACCAAATAAATATTATATTTCCAAACCTTCCCAAATGTTAAAGAAGGAAATTAGAAGAGAAAGGATTATGCAGTGGTAGTACATATGGATAATGTCGTGCAAAGGACGAATGACATATAAATTCATACCGTACCAAAAAATATAAAAAGAAAATTTCATTCGATGAAAGTGCAAATTATATCGGGATGTGGAAGATTTCCTGAATATTTCTATAGATTCGGAAAGATGCAAGGCAACACATGTATATGTGAAGAAATAGACTCAGTCTAGAACTACATAACAGAATGTGTCGAATTCAAAGAAATTAGAGGAAAACTCATTATGGATAGTAATTTTAACTCAATATTACAATACCCTGGAAATTTAAAAATATTAAAAGAAATGATGGGAAAAGATTTCTTGATTTCTATCCGTAGTTGGAATATTTTAACTTTTGTTGGCCGTTGTTTTCTTATGAAAAAAATTGAATAGTTAATGAGCATAACAGTCAGTCACAATAATCCCTGTTTATACGCCGTTGTTCTGTGGTAGCGGAAAGACTGGCTGTAATTAAGAAAACATTAAACTGATATCTTCAACGGAATTTATAAATCATCTTAAATATAAATTCATTACTTTTTAACAAATCTTAGAATTAATTATGTCAATATTATTTTGGGTACTGCACAAAATTGAAACCAGTTTTATTTACAATTAGAAACATTTATCTCTCATTATTTGTCTACACTTATTCCTTCATTATATACAATCAAAATATTTCGAAATAAATATTATTAATTGCATCATGAATAAATTATTATGGTTTCATTACGAAACAGGTTAATACAATTTCTAATATTCTGCATTTATTTCAACAGGAAAAAACTTTTAAATTTCTATAAAACTATTTGCCAAAATTAATAAGTTCCATTCGACAGCATAATGAAGTAAAGATGCAATAACAAAAGCAAAGCTGAAACGTTCATAAGGTAAAACCCTTGTTCGCTGTGACAAAAGGCGGAACAGAATACAAATCAATTACTACAGCCGCTAAGACACATAAAAATCTTTTTTAGTTACAAACAGTCCATTATAACGTGTTTTAGTCAATAAAGGAAGACGGATATTTCCTCTAACAATGAAACGAAAAAGTCCTTTGTCACCATCTCTGATCATTTGTGCATGAAATAGATCTTTTGTTGTGGCCACAGGAAATCAGGAGTTGCCTCAAATAGGAATGGAATTATCTGGGAATTTTAACCGCGCCGGTTTCTTCCTTGATTAGAATTCAGGAGAATTCTTTCCCGCCTTATCGTCTGCGGAATCATATTGTGGATTCCTTTGAAGCAAAGGTTGTTCTTTTGTTTCTTCACTTCGCGTCGGAAAGAGAGGGGTGGGGGAAGAAGGCAAGTAACTTCGAATTATCGGATAAAATTAATGGAAAAACTCAAAAGGTCCATTGTCTTTCAAAAAAATATTTTCTGTTCGAACTTCTTTTCCCGCTTCTTTTTAAAAAGCGATTTTGTTTAAGAATGGTGGATGTTCGAATAATAATAGTATTCAATCTTTTCTTCTCAACATGTATTGCATTTTTTAATAATATACTAACAAAATAGATTTAATGGAAGGTTTTAAAATTGCACTCATGCGAGAAAAATGGATGGATTATTTTTCAGGATGATAAAATGCAATATATTTTATATAAAAGAAATTATATTTAACAAGTCGCCGCTGTTTCAAATTAAAGTTTATTTATTTTTGAATGCAAATACATAAAAATTTAAAAATGGCATTTTTTTCTCCAAAATTATATGAAATACTTATTTTTATATACAATTTTTCAGAGTGCTTATCTTGAAATTTGTCTTTAAAAACAACTAAGTTGAATTTCATCGATGTTATATTTAATAAAATTAATAATTATTTTATAAATAAATAAAATTATATTATACTCATTTTATCATAAAAATAATATCTAATTAAAACTATAAAAACTATAATACAGTTTTAAAAATATATATTTTAAAAAAAATTTCGCTTTTATTTATATATTTAAAATTTCTGAATATATTTTGAATTCCAATCTTTGTAACCATGCAAACAGTGTTATTACCTGTGATATAATTTTAATGTATTATCGGGTTTTAATTATGAAAATTACATTTTGCATGTCTAAAATTAGCTGAAATATACATCAAAAATTTTGATAGAATAATTTATTTGAAGATTTAGATAATTATAATTGAAGATGCTTGAAAGGTAAAAAGCATAAAATATAGTATAGGCATTAACAATTGCTAATTAGGTATATAGTAAAAGGAGCGTTAATTATAAAAATATGTACTCAGTAATGGGGATATCTAATGAAAAGGAAGTCATATATAAAGTTCGTAATAAATGCTATTTTTTTAAATGTTCTTAAAATGTTATTATAACAACATAACAACATTTTCAGCCGGCGCCCTGGCCTATCAGTAGCTCATTCTTCCCCATGATCTGGGCGTCCCGAATTCGATCCTGGTCCCTGGTTCGGGCATGGTTGTTCTTTACCTTGTGTTCTATCTGTGAGGTGTGTGTAAGAAGGGGTTGTCTTCCCCTGTAAAAAGGGATTGTGCAATCGAGTGTGTGAGTGTTACCTTCATATGAGCTAGAAGTCAGACTTCTGCCCTCTGGCGCTCAGGGACCTTTACCCTCAGAAGTTACTGCACAAAATCGGCTTACAATCGGTGATTTCTTCAGTGGGCTTGTCTATGACAAGTGCCATAAGAATCAACAACTTTTTTATGCAAGAAAATTAGTACCTTTCCATTATGCTATCATTGTTGTTATTTTATTGTTCGGTTTTTATATCAGCATAGATTGACATCTTTGCTGCTGTTAGATTGCCATGATAAAGGTTGAAGCGTGAATTAAAATTTACTGAAACTTATTCATTTTTATTTATTAGCTAATGTAACTGCAATCCGAAAATGAAGAGAAAAAAAAAGATGCTATCAAGAACATAAATGTCAATTTATACCAATAACTACTAATATACCAAGAATATAAGTGTCAAATAAGTTGATGTGTAATTCAAAATGTATGACATGAAAGAATTCTTTAAAAAAATCAAGATATTTTATACGTCGAATAACATATGTTAAAATAACTTTAATTTTTGATTTACTTTTATTTAAATTTCATTTTCATAATTAATCTTGACCCGATACTTTTCACAAACGTTGACACAAAATCGTATTTTTTAATTTAGTAGAGATGCAATTAGTATTGATATTGCAAGCCAAAAAAGACTTGAAATTCATAACAGATATGAAGTGCAATAAAGGAAACAATATATATATAAAATATGTACAAAAAATATATTTATATAAAGTAAACTGCATAAAAAAACTATATAACTATACCTGTCTTAAGTATCTATATAAAGAAAAATGTAAAAAACACAATTAACAAACACAATTGTAGTGAACACAATTCATTTTATAAATCTCCAACACTAAGTTTAAATAAACATTCTGAAATGTACATAATTTTATGTTTAGGTTTGAAAAATAATTGAGTAATTAAATTTTCATTTGATTCGGAGCTCACTGACTTTGAAGTGAATTTAGCAGAAAACTGATATCATAACGTGGTGTTTAATAATAAATTTCGAATTAACGACTAAAAAACTTAATATGCCAATTAATAATAAAATTTAATGTTGAATAAATTTGAATGCGCTGAATATATTTAATGGATGGAATGTGCACCTTATAATGTTTTTTTTTATTTTAATTAGAATTTCGATAAATTAGAGAAAAAAAATTATGAGTTAAATTCAGCAAAATTTGCAGAATAAAAAAAATCTTACAATCTCTAAAAAAAATTTAAATAATCTTTCAAATAAAGTCACATTTTTCTGTATAATTTTTCTATTCTCTATTAATTTTTTATAAAATATTTAAGTATATTTTGCGATATAAATCATTATGAAAGTGTAATATTTCCAGTTTGTTATTTTCCTATTGCCTATGATTAATACAGGAAGATTGTTTTATTTTCCATTTTGAGTAGTCTTAGTATAAAGCATGCATCTAATAGCATTTTTTAAATTGTATTGCAGTAATAGTTAATTTTCAGAATCAAGAGATTGTATTAAAAAAAATGTCAATTTTTAAAACCATTCACTCTACTTTGCTATGTAATCGTATGTATAAACTTATGAACAAGAAATCAGGGCAATGCATGGTGTAATGAATAAAATGGTGTAAGTCTTCTAAAATCAGAATATGTCTCTCGAAATGTGAAGTTCAAAAATATTTGATCAATAAACTTACTAAGAAGAATTTACACAAAATATATAATTGTCATTTTCAAAAACAATTAATTCCAACGAAACCAGCTAGATCACAAAGACGGAGAGTTCTTAGAAAAAAATGTTCTACTTCTTAAAATACTATTAAATGATTAAAATAAATATGATTATTATGATTATTTTAAGTTTATTACAAATGCTTTTTATTATGATGATGATCACATTACATTTATTACGAATGCTTATTATTACTATTATGACTATACTAAATTTATTACAAATACTTATTATTATTATGACTATATGCAATTTATTACAAATGCGTATTATTATTTTTATGATTATATTAAATTTATTACAAATCTTATTATTATTTTATGATTATATTAAATTTATTACGAATGCGTATTTTTACTATTATTATTATATTAAATTATTTACAAATCTTATTATTACTTTATAATTATATTAAATTTATAAAATAATTATTATTTTTATCATGATTATATTAACCTTATTACAAATTCTTGTTGTGGCATAGATTTATTTCCAAATTTGTATTTGAAAGTTTTGGTCTCCTTCTACAACAAATGAAAGATATATTTCTAAGGGATTATAATATTCTTAGATCAGTATTTAGAGTTTATGCGATCGTTGATATCAGATTTAATACCACAAAACCACTCGATTTCATTAGGTATAGAATGACGCTGAGATCCATATAAAGTTCTTCGCGATGAAATGAACACCGTGAAGGGAACCGAACGCAGAGACTTCCCAGAAATCACTCACGATTTAACCATAATCACTAACTTTACAGACGAACTGAGATTCAGAATTTGCTCCGAGAATTCAGAGACTGATCTATTACAGACATGCTATGATTATCCAACCAGAGGAGAATTCGGGGCACACTCAGAGGCGGGACCATTGATGTATGCTTCCCAGAATTCTACAACTGCTCGTGGGGCATAAATTTCCTCTAACTAAATGTCATTCATATTTTACCGTGCAGCCTCAAAACTGGTACTGACGCAGAAAGTAATTAAAGTTGGAAGATGATGATTATCTCCACCGCTGTATGATAAGTTCGGATGGAGGAGCACAGCGTTAATCAATCTGTATTAACATAAGTAATTTGATTATAATAATATTTCTGCAATTTATATCCGGAGAATGGAGATAACGTATTTATTTGGGAATGTTATTTTAGGTAAAATTGGGAGGACATGCTGATACCCTTATCGAATTTTCAAATTTTGTTCGAATTTTTGAAGAATCGAATTTTGTTACCCTTATCGAGTATTTGAAGAATGTTTTTGTAATAATATCTTGCTTGAAGGTGACTCCTATAAAAAGAAAATAAGTATTTGTCACAAATAATCTTATAAATTCGTATGTGTTTAGGATCTGTAATGACTACACTAGCTACAGCTTTAATTCCCTTAAATATCTAATAGAACTATTAGCCCTTTCACATTGACTTTCAAATCATTTATTCTCTGTTGCCAGAAGGTTTTGCAAAATTATTTATGAAATTGTACAAATATAAAGTACAAAAATTCATAACAGTTGATTTTTTATGAAATAATGCCTGTAAATAAATGTGAGATAATTTTTTGATTTTATTTATTTATGTGTAATGAACATATAGAAGTTATTGATAAATACTTAAACATATTTTTATTTAATATATTATTTTTATTTCTTTTAAATTATCTCCATCACTGCATGATAGCTTCGAATGAAGGATCACACCGTAATCAAACTGTATTAACATAAGTAATTTGATTATGATAATATTTATGGGATTTATATTCAGAGAATGGGGACAAAGTATTTATTTGGGAATGTTATTTTAGGTCAATTTGGGTTGACTTGGTGATTCCTTATAGATGCGTTACCGAATTTTCATTAGGGATATTTTCGTGATAACATCTTGCTTGAAAGTAATTATTTGTAAAAATAAAATAAGTATTTGTAATAATTAATCTGATGAATTCATATGTGGTTAGGATTTGTAATGTTTTCACTATTTTTTTTAATTCCATTAAATTTTCTTACAGAAACACAAACACTTTCGCATCTACACGATTCACGAAAACCTATTCTCTGTTGCCAGTACATTTTGTAATGTTATCCATGAAATTGTACAAAAATTAAGTTCAAAAATTCATTACAATGTAATAAAATTAGCTGTTTTTTATAAAATTTGACTCTAATAAATGTGATGTAAAATTTATCCATTTTATTCATTTTACTGTAATAAATTTATAGAGGTTACTGATTAACCCTTTAAAATATTTTTTAATTTAATATCTTATTTATATTTTTTTAAAGATTAAATAACTTTATTTTAACATAATCCGCTTTCATTTAGTATTTCTCTTTTCTATGACAGATAGCAAAACAGTTTCCTAAATGTAAGGAAACTTAGCAAGATTTATACATAAAGTTTGTTTTCCATATTTGATGCCAATCACAAATATTTGATTGTGACTTACCCATAGTATCAAATTTGTAAATAAAGATCAATTTTCCAATGGCATCATGTTTGGGGCAGCAAACATAAAAATGTGAGACCTGATTACCTGAACTAAGTATTTTATAGAATGGATTTGGGAGTGGCAGTAATGTCGTATTTTCAAACAGACATAATCTTATTCTTATTATTAAGTACAAGAATTTCTTAATGGAATCAAATCCCATGAATTCATACTGTCAACTAAAAGTCTAATTCAGTGGATAATGTCTATAATTGCACATTGTCTTTCTTGGGAATGTAATTTCTGTTCTTTGCTTCCAAATCCTACTGCGCACTAATAAAAATAATCTCTTTTTCTTAAAATTCATAAATGGAAAGAAAATCACACTACTAAATAATTGATGAAGCAATAAAAATAGTTTGCATCTCTTTAAAAAAATTGAAATTTTTGTGG
>JAPMOR010025630.1:35568-87546 GCA_026543865.1 Argiope aurantia
ATATATAGTAAATTGAACGAAACGATCTAAACAACGGTATAAGTTTGGTATGACTATCAAAATTTGAAGATTAAAAATGTTTTGTTTGAGAATCTACTAAGAGACCAGTTACTTAAAATATTTAATTGAAAATTGTAGCGAGCGGTAATACTGACGAACCGGCTGGTCGCCAAAGGCGGCTAGTGTTAAATAAATTTTACATAAAAATAATTGCAATCCTATATTGAGGGTTTCGGCAATTACGAGTTATCTCATATTTATAATTTAAAGACAAGAAAAGTCATTGTTTTTAAATAGTTAACAATCATTTACTAGAAACTTTTATGATTATTGGACAAAATAATATAAAACGAACAAAATCGTAAGAAAGTTATTGCATATCTTCTAATAATAAACGATAATGTACCTGTTTGTCTGTGTATATGATGGAACTCAACATACTATATCATATGGTCTGAAGTTACAATAATGGATAAAAAAAATATGCTTTGGATGATTGGAATATGAACCTTCATGCGATTTTTTAAAATTTTAATTACTTATAAAATTAGACGAAATTGGAATACTTTTACATTAATTTCCGAAATTGCTCTTGCACAAATATCATTTTTAAACTATTTAAAAATTTAAATAACTATATTTTTACGAACACACATATTAATGTCGGGGAATTATTTCTTTGTGTTTTCTCAAAAATTGGGATTTTTTTTTTCCTTTTGTAATTTCCAAAAAAATATGATTCATCGTTTCAGGAAAATATAAATTATTTTCATTGTTTCATCAAACATTTTATCATGTAAGTTTCTTTCATTGTGAAAAGCAAAGGAAGAATAATTATTTAATTTTTAATTGTTTAACATATGTTTAGTTTACAGAACGAATGAAAACGAGAAATTACAGTTCAGTGTTCCATGAATCTATCAGTTATATTTTTACTACCACTGCTTTAAGATTCGTTTTCTTAATATATAAAACAAGTGTATTATAAAAACAAGACTCTAAATATGTATCACAATTTGAAGATTAAGAAGGCCTTTTAGAGAGAATCATGAATTATATATAAGACATTTTAAAGAATCTAAGCCCTATTCGAATAATTCGGCCAACCTGTTAGTTACCAAAAGCATTTAGTTTGTAATAAGTACTGCAAAATATAAGTCATATAACTGTTGTTTACACAGCTCCAAAGTTATCGCAATATGTATGCAGTGATTTTTTTTTATCTTTAATCATTCCTACTCAACATTCAGGAAACATCGCATCATGACAAAGGCGTTTGTATGTTTTGGATATTTGCAGAAGATACCGTTTTGACCTAGCATTGCATTTCGAAGCGATTTTACTGAAATGTTAATTAAAAATTTA
This sequence comes from Argiope aurantia, assembly GCA_026543865.1. Classification (NCBI taxonomy): domain Eukaryota; kingdom Metazoa; phylum Arthropoda; class Arachnida; order Araneae; family Araneidae; genus Argiope; species Argiope aurantia. Next base: position 36,934 of record JAPMOR010025630.1, read on the forward strand.
ATTAACTGAAAAATAAAATAATTTTCAACATTTATCAGTGAAAGCTTCTAAAAGTGCTATTATTCACACTTATTTTTTTACATCGTTTCAAATTAACATTATTATTTTTATAATAATACTAATTACTTGCAAAATGTTTCATCTGCCATTTGAAAGTTTAGATTTTGCAGTTTTTTTCCAACATTATTTTTTAACTCCTCGGTGAAATTTAATCGTTTTCAAAAAAGAATATTTAATCTGTTGATTTTTATTCATTACAGTATATTCATATTACATATCTCATTATAGTATTTTGTATTCATATTATTATATTTGAATATATTAGGAAGTATTTTTTTAACTTTATATGCCAAAAACTTGTAAATATACTAAAATAATACTATTTGAATATTCGTTAGAATTTAATTCTTAAAAATACTTTTTTAAGAGAATTTTGAACATTAAAGTTATGCATAAGAAATTTAGTGGAGCATAAGCACAACATTCATTCCAATAAACTAGCTAGTACTCAAAGTCGTATAGTTAGAAATATTTTTTCAGATCTTGCATTCTTAGAATTTTTATAAATGGTCCATCTTTTTTTCTTTTTTAATTTTTTCCCCAATTTTAGTAAAATTGTTTCCTAATCTTTAGCATTCTTATCATTTTTATGTATCTTTTGTTTTATATTGATGCATATTATCAGTTTAGAAAAGCACTTGAAACATGCTTTTTCTAATGTTTGTCCTTGCTTAATGTTTTGTAATAATACGCTGATCGAAAGTAAAGTGACTTTAGAAAAAGTCCTATTCTAAATTAAAAAATGTTGTTTAGAAAGTAAAATATAAAAAGTAACTAGAAAAGAGAAAAATATCGCAAAACATGGTTATGTCATAAATATGTTTTCTACTTATTACTAAAACTTTGATTGAAATTATTCATTGTTACCAACAGATTAAAAATGACGACATAATTGTGGAAGCAAATAAAAAAGATTTTTAATTATTTAAAACAATGAATGAAACAATCAAATATTAGCACAGTTGTACAAAATAACCGTAAAAATCTCTTAACAAAATGCTAATAATCTTTAACTAGATTTACGCTTGTTTCTTACAAATTAGCACTTTACTAATTCGATTAAATCACGCTTCTTAATATCAGAGCTGAAAGCTCTGCTTTAATCAAAGGAGTATTTTCTTCGCCAAAACTCTCGAACAAGATCAAAAATAATACAGAGGCAGCAAACAATCATCGCACTAAAACGCGCCTGCCTTCATTTAAAAATCTTTCAGAAACATAATTGTTAATAATAATAATTTCGTTCTCATTTTAAGTGTTCCTTTTCAGGAGAAAAATGATTAATGTTTCAAATTCAGGTGGAACGTAATTACTGCGTCCCAGCTGCAAGCGAACGCATAGAAATGCGAGATTAAAAAAGATAACGGTTTGCATTTTTAAAAACCATTAACTTTCAGATCTGCTTTCGTGTTTTTTTACGTGCCAAGGGATTTCTTTTTTTTTATCACAAACTCAAGCCTAATGTATTATAATTATCCAAAGCTGTGTAATTATTCCGTTTATTTATAAATCTGACTATACATAAAAGATTTGAAAAATAATTTCGATGTTTTCTAGCATCGTATTTTGTTTCGGTTCGCGTTATTTTAGACACAAATTTAATTATAAAGCAGAAAAAATTACTGAGGGTTTGTGAGGTAAGTTGCCATTTTCTCTACGTTCAATAATTATAATAATATTTCATAACTTTGGGCATCCAGAAAATGAAAGAGAAAGCAATCGTTACAACTACACGAAACCTTTATTTTTTATTTTTATTTTTTTTGTTAATGTGATTCTGCGCATTTAATATAAGTCAAACTGATCAGGTATTATTTAAAAAATATTTTTTCCCCTAAAGTAGGTAGATTCCATTGAAAATTAGTGTTTAATTTGGAAAATGATTCCATTTTAATAATTTAATTATTATAATACACCGGGGTGCAAAACTTAAGCAACAATGCAAATTTTAAGCAGATAGCCATGAAATTGCAGAAAAGGAGTTCTTGCGATCAGTACAATGAACACGTAATTCAAGAGAAAGGTCACGCATATGCAAATATCAGGAACAAAACGTCACAGGCGACGTGAGCGCACACAAAACACGTGCGGAAGGCGCGCGCAGCTCAACACTACAATAAAAGGAAGGACGGAGACGCAATTAAAGACATTCGTTGCAAGTCCACGTGAGTTCATTCGTGAAATATGGCTAGCAGAAATCACCTGGACGATTTCACACTTGGAAGAATGATCGGAAAGCTGGAGGAGAGGCGTAGTGTGACCAGTGTAGCTGAAGAGTTCGGAATCAACAAAAGTGTCGTTTCGCACGCTTGGAAAGCCTTCCAAACCACAGGTACAGCTGTGAGAAAGGTTAGTGGTGGCCGCCCCAGGAAAACAACTGCAGTGGATGACCGACATATCGTCCTGCAGGCGAAAAGAACCCGAAACCAGTCATCAAGTGCCATTGCTCAGCAACTGTGTGCAGCAACGGGGAGACAAGTGTCGCGTTTTACTGTGTCCAGACGCCTTCACAAAGGCGGCCTATTCGCCCGCCGTCCTGAACGCTGCATCCCTTTGACAGTTTTCCACCGGCGGCACCGTTTAGAGTGGTGCAGGGAGCACAAAAGCTGAACATCTCATCAATGGAGTCGTGTCCTCTTTACAGATGAGAGTCGTTTTAGTGCCACAAGCGATTCCCAACGTCAGTTGATTTGGAGAGAGGTCGGGACACGGTTTCATCCCAGTAACATCACGGAAAGAGACCGTTTCGGTGGTCCTGGAGTTGTCGTTTCTATTTTTTTTATTTTTTTATTTGCCATGTATATAAGTTTGTAAAAATTGCAAAATTTGTTAGTAATTTTATGATAAATATAAACACTTTATCAAATATATTTTATTGTACCTATTTTTTCATTAAATTTCCTTAGCATTTCGAATATTTATAAAATTAACTATATATATTCCATCCCATTTCCAAATATAATCCATATTTTTCTATTGTGTAATAACATGAATGTCGTGGGTTCAAAAAGCACAATAGATAAATAAAAACAAACACACTTTCACAGAGTTAAGAAAACAAATGAAAAAATATTAACTTAAAATAAATCCATAAAAAGTTAAAAATGTACTAAAATGTGAAATTAATTCAATCATCTCATTAAATGAGGAATTTCATAATGCGAGTCGTCTTGGGCTGCAGACTGCCTGAATTTGCCTTGCATGAGCATCACAATTTTCAACTTTTTATATCAAGAAATCACCATTTACCATCTAACACAGTTTTTGCAGAAAGATTATGTATTTTAAAGTAAGATTAAACCATGTTGTAAGAGCATGCGAAACAGCAAGATATTGTATTAATTCGTTCTGGGATCTTCAGTTAGTTTTCATGGAATTCCCAGGATACAACTACCACACAAACACGACACTGCATTCATTTGGGGACCCCAGTAACTGTCACTCATACTATCCGAAACCTCTAATAAGATACCGATCTAATATTGCGAGTACATGTTCCTCCGTAGGTAATAGAGCATTTCCAGTAAAATGGCATCTCAGAAGGACTAATGAGAGTAACTGGTATATTTTCTCAAAATCTGTAATATTACTGATTGGGTTTCAAGGCACTCATGTTGCTTTATATTTCCGTATGAATTTAAATTTGTATTAATTACAGACTTGAAAATTAAGAATTGCTCTTTAAAATTTAATATTCAAATGATATTAAAGTTTATATATATATATATTATTATTATTATTATTATTATTATTATTATTATTCACAAACTAAATTAATTTATTGAGACTAATAAATTACGAAACATAAAATCTATTCTTGCATTTTAAACTTAAATAAACTTTTTTTTTCTAATTATTCTGTTGTTTTTTTCTCATTTATAGAACGGAATTATTTTTAAACTATCTGTGTATTTAAACATTATCTTTAAATAGATCTTAGATTTTTTTTTGGGGGGGGGAGATTATTTTACGACTTTAACAAACTTTTACACTTTTAATAAAATTAATATAACTGAATATAATTTTGAGCTTAATAGCACCTTTTCTTATTTTATTAATTATTAATATTAGAAAATCAAAAATTAAAAATGGTTTTTCAACAAAACAACCAGAAAAATTTGTAGTATTATATATTAGCAAGCGGCTCTAAACAACGAAAATTTAACGATTTGTTGAAAATAATTTCAATTATTTCATCGCACTTATTAATGGACTTACCTTTCCATTGTAAACCATTTGTTTTTCTCAGATTATTTCAATGTTCTGTCAACACAAATTAAAATTTTCAAATAAGAAGTATTACAGTATTAAATATACAAATATATAATTTTATACTCAAATACATAAATTTTGAAGCTAAAAATCATGAAATAAATACAAATTGAGGATATATGTATCATCCAGTTTCAATGAAAACATCACTGTTTTACGAGAGGCAGTGATCCAAGAACATTCTTACAGCATTTTTTTTTAGCTTAATCTCAGAAGTCCTATAACCATTACAGATTTTCCATAAAAGTGCCTTCTTCTATTTTTATTGATGTAAGACTCGATTTATTGCATCGAAATCTCGTTTCTTATTGAGTATCGTTTATTTTCTTTTTCGCCAAAGAGCATAAGAACATCGAAAACGAGCTGAATGCGGAGGGCAAAAGATGAGACACTTTGACGAGTTATTTGCTTCTTTCAATTCCCCTAAGAACTTGTGACCTGTTTATGACATGACACAGTAGGAGGATGTCACAAAAATGTATAGACTACAGCGTACCGTTTTGACGATGTTTGTCCTGTTTCTTAACCATTCCCCCCACTCCTCTTTTTTTTAGCATAGAAAAATTCTATTGCTTAAAAGATAAGAATGTCAAATCGTGTCTGAGGTAAATAAATCCTCCTTTTTTGCTTTATATCTTTACCATCAATTTAGATAGAGAAATAATACACAAACTCAGAAATTAATAATAAATGTTTATTTTATTAGTTTTATGCCAACATCACTCCAATTAAGTTACAATAGAACGATCTATATAGTAAAGCACCAAAGAGCACTTTTCTTTTTGAATTGTTATGTGCCCTGAGAAATTAATTTGAAATATTTAATACTAATAATATTAAAACTTTTGTAAAAAAAGAATAAATTACTTGCCGTTTGGGATTTCATTGGTACTTAAATTTTTATAAGAGTTTGAAGTTCGTGTTCCCCTCTACCTAATTCATTTTTTTTTTCATTTTTATGTCTTTTAACGAATTTTGGTATTTTTAAGTACATACTTTTCTTCTTTTTTTACAAATCCGTCTATATTCTCAGAAAACGATCGAAGAAATAACTTTTACGAGAAAAAACATCTAAAAATAGTTTCTAAATTACCAGCTAGATTTCCTGGGATGGCTTTTGATTAAGTAAAGATGAAAGTGTAAGAAAAAGCAGAATTTTAATATCGATTCATAACAGTCTTCTTAGTAAAAAACGTACTTCTCTTTATTTAAAACTGTTGTACTTTAATTTGTTTGATTTTTAAAGAAACTATAATGTTTCTAGCATATTGATAATTCTACTTACGGATATCGAACATCTGATGAAAGATCAAGGATTCCAGTTTATTCATTTTTATGCACAACAAAATCTTAATTTTTGGGCATATAGATTTAAATTTTATACTGATCTATTCTGGTTCCTCTAAATATACATCAAGATAATTTCATGTTTATAAGCATAATCTATATTTTACTTTAAAAATTAATGAAAATATATTGATACACTGGATTTGAAATAGTTAAAATGACAAAATTGCATGTGGCAGAAAAACTATGAACAATTTCACTTTAATTTACTATTTCTTCTCTGAAAATAAAGAATTTCAACAATTTAATGGTTCTTTGAACATAACTAATAAACATGAAATATGCTTGTTTATATTATCAATCATTTCATAACAAAAATAAATAATTACTTGCCAAATAATTTTAGACTGATGTTCTAAGATATTTTTACCGAATCCACATGCTAGAATTAAAAATATAAAAAAGTCTGCAATATTTTAGATAGCTCTTGTTAAAATTATCTATGTGCTTCTTCTTATAGCAAAATACATTTAATAAGAATGATAGCATTATTTTTCAGAAATGTAACATTTTAAAAAAGCCAAAATTTAAACCAGCATTTAAAACAGAAATAATCTGTTGAAATATTCTAAAAATTTAATAAAGTTTAAATTCTTAGACAGAATACAATACATTTATTACATTAAATACAATTATTAAAATTTTATCTATAATCTCACTTATTAATAACTGGAATATAGCATATAAATATAATTTGCTTAGACATTCTCTATTTAAATATTAGAGTTTAATAATGTTTCTAGAAAATATGATTCGTAAATAAATGGATATTTTCAAGATCATTTATTTTAAAATTGCCTCAAACATTTACAGAAGTACTTCCTTATTCTTTTATTTCAAAAGGATTTCCTCTCTGCCAACAGGCAAAAGTATTCTGCGTTCGTGCTTAGAATACTAATGAGAAAATGGTTCATATCTTTTCTATTATTAAAGTCCCGAAAACACATGTCAACGGATGTCAAAATTCTTAATTAATGTCTGCATTCATTTCCCTCCTGTTTTACCAAGTTTAATTTCAAAAATTCTAAAAATAAGCAGAAAAAAGTTCTTGACTTCATTTTCAGTAGATGGAACATGATTCATTTTACTTTGAAATTATTTGTTTATTACGGAACACTTTAATAACTTCTCTTTTCTTGAATAACGAGTTGCGTTCAGAGTTGAGATTAAACCTAACGGAAATATGTATCTCAAATTTTTAGCAGGTGTATGACAACTTCTTATTAGAAACACCGTTTTAATTTACGATACTTGTAATTGTGTTAACTATTTTCTGTGATAAATTGCTTTTAAGTCATGTAAAACTTTTGATTTTCATAAATTATTGCTTCAGATTGTAAAATTTGTAACAAAAGTATGTTTTCATGTCATAAATTAAGGATTATTTACTTTATATGCAGTTTTGATGAATATCAAACATAGGGAGATAAATCAGACTTGCAAAATATATGTAAAATTTGTATAAAATTTGTGATAGATACAAAGACTTTTAATAAAATAATAATTAATTATACTATAATAGTGAAACATTTAATGACAGGATACTCCGTTCAATATTTTTTTAAACCGATAGTATCAATGTTCTCATAGTATTTGCATTACTGGTATATCATCATTCATCATATTTTTTTTAAAAATTTGTTTAATATAAAGAGCACTAGCTAAAAGCTCGATAAATCTTACTCTACATCAAGAAGTTGATATGTTCAAAATTTGTATTGAGTTCGGAGATCTTGTTTTAAAGGAACTTTGAAGAGAGGATATCATGATTGTGATGTTTTGAAAATTATTTTTGTTATATTCCATATAAAAAACACAGATAATTGAATATAGGGTCCTGAAAGACGTAACTAATGAGCAATTTCTTTACATGACGTTTTTTTTATTCCTTGTTATTAATATATTATATAAAAGGCAATTTATAATAAAAATAAATTTTGTTTTATTAAATTCTTGCTTCCGGTGCTAATTTTCTTACTATTGCAAAAGTAAAATTTAGAAATAAAACGTATGTGCAAGTAATCATTGGCTTATTTTTATTTTTATTTCAATCTTTTAAGAAATAATTATTTTTTTACTTTACTACACTTTTAAATATTTTCTTATATATATTATTTTCAAGCACGTCAAAAAAAAAAACTGTCTAATTATTCTGGCTGTCGATGTCATATATCAGTTGTTTCATAAATCGCATTTATATATCAATGCTTTTACCAAAAAAACTTCACATTTTTATTATTAGATAGAATCTATGGTCCCTAACAACTATTTAATAACAATCACCATACTATTATTTAATGTTAACTTAAAAATGTATATTTAAAAATGATGAAAATATTCGCTGTAATACATGTCCTTTTAAAACAGAATGTGTTTTATTAATGAATGTTTTCTAATGTATATCATGCTCAAACGGCTAATTTCTAAATCATTGATAAATAAATACTTCTTTTTGGATAAATTTTTAATTAATGTAAATAATTATATTTCACATTGTTTGAACGAAGTAAATGTATTACTGAAAGAATTAACATCGCTTAAGTTTTATAAAATGTCCCTGTCATATTTAAAAAATAATTCTAGGCATTTTTCAAAAAATATGGTTTTAGTCTTTTGCCACTGCTACAAAACAAACCGAGTTATGAATTTTTGAATACCTTTGTTTTGCGCCGAACTGATGATTTGAGAAAATGATGATCCATGAATTATCCTTGTCTTATAGAGAATGTCTAATATTCGAAGCCTTATATCCGTATCAATTTTAGTAAGACAACAGAGGAGCTGTTTTGTTTAAATGTTAATTTTTCAAGAATATTCAATTAAATATTGCTCTGAGTAACAAGCGACTTTATAAAAATTTTGAATAAATAATAAAATATTGTAACAGTGATAAATTAATGAATGAAAAGAATATGAAATGCAATTCATTACGTCCTTTGAAGCCTTTCTCTAACCTAAAATATATGCATATACCTAAAGGTTTAGAAATTAGTTTTTAAGAACGAATAAGCAACATTTACAGAATCGCGTATATATTTCTTTTCAATATTTCCTCTTTCGATATAGAGATATTCTGCTTTTTAATGTAAAAGTAATATGTTTATGTTTTCTCATAAAACATGAAGATTTGCTGAAAAAAAATTCTAAGTTCATGTTCTAAATATTTTTTATCATTTATTTTCTAAAATATCTAAATACTCTTGACTTTCTTTTTCTCCATTCATAAATTTGATTTTATGTACTGCACTGAATCGTACAAAATACCCTTATAATCATAATAAATATTATTATATAATCCACTGATAATATTGAATCCTTTCATTTATCATTTTATAATTAAAAACTATGCAAAGACCTAAAGTATTTGCTCAGGGATTAATTGTTTATTTTAGATTGCATATTTCTACTGTATAATTTATAACCACGATCTAATAAGAACCAAATTTTGCCAAAAGGTGAATACGGAATATTTATCTATGTATTCTACAAAGAATGTTTAGCTTTCATATAAAGAGTAATGCTTCAATAATTTATACAATCTACCTCGAAATTTTACTACAGCTGAGAGCCTACAGCTGTTTCACTATCTGTCCTGAAAGGTTTCCTAAGGGAAAAATTTCAGTATGTAAACAAATGTGTTGAATATGTTGGCTACCTTTAGTTCGACATCTTGCATTTTTCATGAAGAAAAACTGCGGATGCACTCTAATGTAAGCTGACATTAAAGCTTTACTTTATCGTATTTTCTTTCAGAGTCCTCTTTTTAAAGTCATCGATATCGTGATACAGATATCTCAAAGGGTTGGAAGATGCAAAGCTTTCAAAATGGCTTCTGTTTATTCAAATATTAAGTTTCTTGTGCTTTTCTTTATTGGATTTTTTGTTGTTGTTGAAATGATCTCAAAGAAAATGTGATGACAAGAAATATGTGTTTTATTACATATACGACAATTTGTAGAGTTTCTTCCTATTAAGGAATTTAAATTACAATTGAATGGCAAATCATTCATTTTTTAAAATAGTTTTAGATAATATAAGTCTCAAAGAACTAATATATATATATATATATATAGTTTCAAAATTTTCAGTGTTCACCATGTACTAACAAAACACTCCATCAATACACTGTCTTTTATAATCCTATGTATTGAAAAGAGTGAACTGTGTGCAGATTTTAGCGATCTCAGTTCTATATAAAGGAGCATATATTTTTATAGCATAATTCTCCAATCTTATATAGATCAGTCTTATATAGTTTTTACTATAAAAAATATATCAACTTCTACTAAACCTTCTACTAAAACTTTAATAATCCGACGGTACTAAGGTCTGATATCGATTTAATAGTTCACTATGTTTAAAAATATTTACTATTTTGGGAAATCAAAAGTAAAAATAATAATGATGAAAACTTTACAGAATTCTGACTAAGATAAAATGCAGCTCACCAAACCTTCAGTGTAATCGTTTAATTGATTGCAAAATATTTCATTAATATTATAATAAAACAGATTTGAATTAAATTCATATAGACAGATATTTCAAATGATAATTAGCATTTAATTTATAATATAAAAGACTAATTATGTCAATAAAATAAAGACAAAAACTTTTTTCCTTTTATTCTTAATTATTTTTAGTTTTTTTTACTTTATATTATTATATTTTTCAATATGCCATGTAATTTAAACTACAAATATTCCAATTGATCGCTTTTCAATATTCTATATGGATTCGAATAAATATTTTTAAGTCTAATCTTCCAATAATTTTCATAAACTATAATGTCCATAAAGATTATAACAATTCGTAAAAATATAAATTGAGGAAAATCTTTTGTAAAAAGCAAATTTAATATCATTTTTTAAATCAAATTTTAATACGATAATCATGACCAAGATATATTATTTCTTACGTAATACAGCAATTGTTTAAGATTTGAATAAAGTATTCAATCAAGAATATTTTTTTGATTTATGAATGTTTAATTTCTCAAAATTTCAATCGCCAGGTAATCAGATGCATCATTGGTCGATTCGTTTTTTAAGCTGTAATTATTTATCTCAGCTTAAAAACTACAATTGCGCATCTTTTTCGAATAGATTTAAAGCTTATAAGAAATTTGAAATTGCAGAATATGATTCCATTTGCAATATATGTAACAATAACAATATATATTTTGTTTACATATGAAAATAAAGTGTTTTTTTCTTCTTTATTTTAATTTACCCAGTTTCAATAGAAGTTTCATTTGAAATTGCTGACAAATGGAATCATTTCTACAACTAAAGACAATTATTCATTCCTGCATTTTCTTATAAAAGGAATATAATTGTTAGCAAAAACTGAAAGATAACTTCACAGGTTTTATATTAAATAGTTATTAATTTCCTGGAATATATAATAAATTGTTATTATCCTGATCCATTAATATAATTCATTAATTAGATTTTAATGAATTTTATATTATAACTTATTAAAATATATAACAGTACCAAGAAATGACAGATAAGGTAAAAGAAATCACAGCTACTTTAATTATTTCATCTAATTCTTAATATAAAAGAAATATATATATATATATATATATATATAATAGGATAATATATAGATTTAGGATTAAATTAAAAATATAGGATAATAGTAACATTTCTAGATATGTTTGTATCACTCGTACACACTAAAGAAATTTTTTTTGTGCATACATTACTTAGGGAAAATTATGTAGTACTAAAATACGTTGTGGTTTTTCTAAAAATTTTACATTCAATAATATGCATCATAACATTTACTTGTAAACATTCATGCAATATTTTGAAAATACAAAACAAAGAAAAGTTCTTCTTTTCTAATAAAATTTAATTTAAAATTTATTAAAAATGACATTTTTTTCATATTTGAAAATTGTGATAGGAAATCATTTTAGTAATCAGAGAAAAGAATGATCTAGAATATCTTCTAACAAGATGAATTGCTTCACTTATCTAAAGCAAGTATTGAACGTTTATGACACTTACTGATTATAAATAAATAATATGCTCTTTTTTTGTTTTTTTGAGAAAAATATCTAGATATCACCTTAATAGGGGTAAGAATATTTTCATTTAGAGAGCAATTAATCATAAGTGATTAAATAACTCCTTTCCATTTTTATTCGTATAGAAGAATGCTCAGCATGGTTTTTTGCTTTCAAACTCATATATTTAAATAATATTTATAAAACATAAAAGTGCACTAATTTAAAATTATTTAATTCATTAATAAATTGAAATTTAAAAATTAATTTATCAAAAATATCTAAAATTATAGCACTGTTAAACAAAACACACACACAATGAATAAATGGTGAATGGCATTTTCTATATGATTGGAATTCTTCCAAAAAAACCTAAAAAGATATTATACAAAATCTCGTAATAGAAAAATGTCTTCATATATTGCAGATAAATTTAAATATTTATAAATTCATAGTTATCTTCCACAGCAGGACAAAAATAAATTTATTCACCCAAATTATTGTGTTATCATCAAGAGAAGAAGAAATTTGTATGAAATAAAAATATATAAAGATTGATTTGGAAATTTCTAGTCATTTTATTCACTTTTTTAATGAAATAAACTATTTTTTTATAATTTATTATATTATACTTTAAATTATAAAATTGCATAAAAATTTCTCTAAAATCAATGAACTATCAAAAGATATAAACAAAACACTAAATAGTTTCTCAGCTGCGCTTTCAGGTAAAAATTTGAAAGTTGTTTTAAAGCAATAGACCAGATAAAGATTTCACGCTCTGCAGCTTCGAATCCAATTTTCTTCGAAGATAATTAAAATAATTTATGAAGAGAAAGCGAATAAAAATGCTTTTCAATTTGACTCCCAGGAGCTTTAATGAAAATCCTTTCAGGATTATCCAAGTGTAAAAATGACGAGACAGAATTGCCTTTGAATGATGACGCATTTATCTTCCTGTATGAAGATATATTTTTTTTTCTTCTTTTGACTTAATCAGTGCCTGCACAACAGAAAAATTAAAAAAAAAACTCTTTATTCTCATATAAAAGAATTTAATAGAATATTATTCAGTTATAATGAAAACAAGAAATTAATGTTCCTTGGTGCATTTTGTAAGATCTGGCATAAATATGGTATAAACCTATGACATAAACTTAATATCTTTTTAATCTAGAAACTATTAATCTAATTAAAATCAAACATTTTATATTCAAAAAATTTCTACATTAGTAATGCTTCTCTAATGTAAAATGTATTTTCGCTATTATACAGAATTATAAATCTATTGCATCTATGTACTTAATAAGCTGATGATGCATGCAAGCTAACCAAATTTTTATTATCTATTTTTATTACAAATGAATACTTATATACATTTCTAAAAAGTACAAAAATAATATAAAAAAGTACAGGATGAGCATTCTCAAATAACAGTAAATTTATTCCTCAAAAATTATATAAGCCTATAAATATTTATTTTTGAAAAAAATGTAAATAGGAATTTAGAGAATATGATAAAATAGTTTATCTTAATATATTATAACCAATTGTAATTATATACAGAATGTTCATTCGAATTGCGCCACAATGGCTAATATCTAAAGCATTAAGTATGGGGATTTATTTCCAATAGAAAAATGCTTTAAACGTAGTAAAGAATTACATTTGGAATTAACTGAATCAATGAATGTAATGTTGAAAAAAATTATGAAGGTTAAATTTTTGTATTTACCCAATAGTTTTACCTATTCACTTACTAGTCATAGCCAGTGAAATAATCTTGGCATATTAACAATCTAAATAGAAAATAGATGCACATTTCTTGGCTTAAATCTGACCAAGTTATGAGGTTTTTAAAGTATGAAGGTTATTTTTAAAATATATTGCTTATTCTTCTCTTAAGATAACGACAATAAAGATCTTAAAGATAATACTTATTCTTTTCTTATGTTTTCTGTTTTTTTAACTATTGCATTTAACTTGGATATTTTTAGAACCCAACACAATCTATTTTGTTGATGAAATTTAGTTTCAGTAATCCAGTCTATATTAGCAGCAGCAACAAAACTTTTTATCGTTTAAATTTTCATATTAAATAAAAAATTATTATTATTTGCAAAGTTCTGTAGAAGAATATCTTTATTTTCTTTTAAAAAATAACATTAATCTTTAATTTATATTCTGTTATCATCTTATTATTACGGATATCAAGTAATAACATGAACTTGTTGCTACTACTTTCTAAGACAAAAAATAATCTGTTTCAATGAAAAAAACTTACAGTTACTAGATGTAACACATGTGAATATGAACAGATGCATATTAATATATGAATGTATATTAAACATATATCTTCATAATAAACATATGTGAATATGTATTAGAAAAGTTAAGAAAATATCAGGTAAAAATTACAGAACTTAATTAATTAGACATTAAAAAAATTGAATAAAAGTCAAACAAATTACAATGCCTTAAATTAAATGCCTTGCTTATGTGCGCAAAACATAAGTATTTTCGCCTATTTTCGCTTCTTCTGTAATATCAGTTGTATTACCATTACAAATACCTGTAATGAAAATTACCTTTTGTTTAGTTACTTTAAAAGAAATATTGTTTCATATAGGAATTTCTACAATTAAAACTAACATCTCTAAGCGTTTAAAATCAATGTGTTTGTATTTCGGAGTATATATATATATATATATATATTAGACATTACACAGTGGTGGCCAAAATTGTGGACACTTTTGAAAATGTTAATGCTTTCTAACTTTGTATGCTTATAGAAATTGTAACGTTTCACAAAATGGAAACACTTACACATCATTTTAAATGGAATTTAATGCTGATTTCAATACTAAAAGCAAAATTCAAATATTTGCAATACAAAAAAAAGTTGAGAGGCAATAATTACCAAGATACATTAGATGCTGATGACTGCAGTGAGTTATCAGTGTTTAGTAAGGTAAAATTTATTTTTTATTACACCTTCACACTGATGTTTCATTGAGCTGACGACAGTTTTCAGCTCTTCCTTCGTTGTTGTTTGATGCCAGGAAACCATTATAGACTCAATTTATCCTCCTTTATTTGATGAACACTTCGTATATATAAGAGTTTTAAAACGGTCCCATAAGCTCTCAATAATTTTGAGTTTAGGACTGTTTCCTGACCATGATAACAATTCAGTGCTCTTTGTACTAAATCACACTTTCGATATTTTTACTGTATGACGAGGAACTGAATCCTGCTGAAAAATAAATCATGCATTATTGGAGAAGATATCACTGATGGAAGGTGTAAGTTTTGGCTCAAAAATTGTGTCAATGTATTTTCTTGCATTTAATGTCCCATAGATAACATGAAAGTGACCAATACCATCTGCTGACATGCATGACCAAATCATTACACTAATTTAGTTCTTCATAGTTCCCTGAATGCAGTCAGGATGTAGCTCTCCGCCTATTCTATATCTTACCTATCTTCGCCATCACTACCAAATAACAATATAACTTCATCACTCCATATAAGTCATACCCACTGATCATCTGAACAATTAATGTGTTCTTTTGCCCACTGAAATTTTTTTATACACTGCTGTATATTTTTTTATTGAATTCTACCTCTTAGTCTAACATCTAATAATCTTATCCTGATTGTTGTTGAACTGACATAAATGCCAGCATCATTCTTTTCACCTCTGGTGACCGCTGATGACATTCTTCTATCATGGAGATATAGTGCTTTTATTTTTTTGTCATGAACAGATAAGGTGTACCTTTTTCAGCTATTTCCTGCTTTGTTTTTTATTGAATTTGTCTCCATATATCGTATACAAAACTTTCGAACGCCATATGCAGTTATTGAGAAACCCACTTGTTTTGCAACTTCAGCATTGGAAAGACCACATTCATGTCACACAATAATCTTAGTTCTCTAAGTGTTCAATGTATTCTTTTATTTGATGGCATTGTTTCATGACTAAATATTAGAAATATTTACAACAATTCCTACTAAATATTAAAACGTTTAACACAATTTCTAACCTGTGATTTGATTACATAAAAAGCAGTCTTCCTTCTATAGAAAAAAACATAATAATGACCTATTCCAACTTTAAACATGTCATCTTCTTCTGGCAGTTATTAACATTTTATTGATACCCAGAATAAGAACAGTGATTGGTCAAGAAAGTTAGAACTTACAATCCACTTTATCACTGAGATTGTTTTTCAGATAAAAGTAAGAATAACTTTTTTATATTGAAAATATTTGAAATTTCCTTTTTGTATTGAAATCAGCATTAAATTTCCTTTAAAATGATATGTAATAGTTTGCATTTTTTGAAATGTAACATTTTCTATAAGCATACAAAGTTAGAAAACATAACGATTTTCAAAAGTGTCCACAATTTATATATATATATATATATATATATATATATATATATATATATCACCGTTTCCTTATATATATTATTCAATATATACATTATTATAAATTTTCTCAAACATTTAAATATTCAAAAATTGAACGACATTTTTTCGGAAATTCTTAATAATTATTACAATGATATAACTTTGATAGACATATTTTTGATCACATAGACAATACTTTAATTACGAAACTAGATTTATCAAACTGAAAAAATAAAATAAAAAAAATGAATACTACATAATATTTAAATGAGTATAATTAATTAGAATTCTTTTAAAATCATTTCGTAAAATATTCCTCAACTATGTAGCATAACACTTAAATTCCATTTATAGATTTTAAAAGCCCTGATCACAATCTTTAGTCAGGTTTCTATAGGGAAAATAAATTCATATAAAAAGTATTCTATGACATAACAATAGAATTTCTTATTCAATCTGATTGAAAATAGAAAAAAAAATTAAAAGCATAATTGAAAATGTGTGATTTATTTGTGTAAAAACTTATAAACGAATTTTTCTTATGAAATTTATGAAAATAATTTACATAGATTCTGAGATGGGTATCATCATATGATTTGATTGAATTAAGTAGATATGGTTTTTATCTAAGAAGAATTATTTCAATTCAGTTTGAAAAAGGAATGCTTGTTTGCGCACTCTCTTTTATGATTTTCATGATTGTGAAGTGCATTCATATGGCACAATGAATCAATATTATTTAAATGAAAAATTCCGAAACATTCAAGAAAATAAAAATGTATTAAAAATATGATTATAATTCCTTTTTGCTAAGAAACTTTTTACTAACTCTTCATTTTTAACACTTTGCTCTTATATTCATGTTTTCATTTAAAAATTGCTTATTTTTAATACTTACATTAAGAAATCATGTATGAAAAAACCTAATCTTCATTTTGTTTTATTTAGGAATTTTTACTAAATGTCATAGAAAATATTTTCTTTTCATAGAGATTTTCGATTTATTAAATAAAATCCTTGGTTCTTAGAATATAAGGTTATAAATATAGTAATTCTATTTACTCAAATATCTACCGCATAGAATTTGTCAGTAAAAAGGAAATATCCTATTCCTAATAGGGTTCAGGAATTTGAAGAGGAGTGTGCCGTTTGGGAATTCGTTTTTGTGATTGAAATACGTTTCAAAATTTCATGATTCACTAAAAATTAACTTTAGTAAATCTTTAAAATTACTTATTTATACAATTCAATCAAATCAAACGAAGTAAAGTGACATAAAATACAAAGCATTGCTTTACATATTTCTATCCAATTATAAAAACCAACAAAAGTTTATTTATGAATCATTTCATGTTAGCATTTTTTGGAAAAAAAATATTTGTAAACATGTGATTTTATAAGTGCATGACTGAAGCATGGACATTCCGATTTGGGAAATAAAAAAAAGGGATTTTCTTAAGAAATTCATGAAAATATATTAGTGCACATATTTTTGTGTCGAAAGAAGGTTGTTATTTAATCTCATGTACAAAACACAAATTCAAAAGGTTGCACTGGAGCTACTACATTCAGAAATACAAAAGGGAAGCAACTATTTCGCCAATGTGTAAATGCATCCTATCCTATTTCAGCATCCATAGAAAGTAAATCCAACCAATTTATGGCACCATTTCTTTACTAAAAGATGGTTTCAATTCATGAACACCCACCTATACAAGTATATCTGATTAAAACATCATGAAAAGAAGTGAAATCCTCAATAAGACGTTGATGAAGAAACCATGTTATTTTCAGTCCGTAACAGGCGCTTAAGGAAGTTGTAATCTTGCCTTTCATTTTCAAAAGAATGATAATAAAGGAACCGATTCCTTACCCGCAAAATCCAGGAAGCTTCAAACAACCCTTTTTTTCCCTCGCATTTAATGAGCATCGCCCCATACACTTGCTAACAGGCAAGAAACCATTCTGAGGCACAAGTTTTCTTTCGTCTTCTTTTTACTCTCTTTTCGAGAAATCCTGTCTTCAAAGTTTCTTCGCCTTTGATGTAAGAAGTTTGCTCTTTTTATGTTTCTTGTTGTTTTTTTCACTCCCTTCTGTGTTACATGATATTCTCCAAAAGAAGAAATTCTTTTTCTGTCTTTTTTTATCTAAAATAAAATAAGGTGCCAAATGGTGCTTTAGTATAAAAATTTTAAAAGCGACTTTACCAGCAAATTAAAGCGCGGCAAGTGAGAATGCGTTGGAGAAAGCTATTATTGAGAAGAAGATTTTACAGAAGCTTTTAGTTATTTCTTGCTTTACATAAATGAAATCTATTCAAACAGTTTTCAAAGAAATTGTGTTGAGAGTGTCGTTATTCTTTTGGAGCATGTATTATTACTATAAATGCTTCAAAAGAATAACAGAACTCTCCACACAGTTTTTTTCGAATATTAGATAAATACATACAACTTTGCTCGAGGTAAAAAGATCTGCATCGTTTTTTAAAAAATAAATATAATTTTTTATTCTAAAAGTGTTCCTGTTATTTATTTTTAGGCATTTATTATTACTATAAATGCATCGAAAGAAGAACAGATCTCTCCATACAGTTTTATTCGAATATTATTCTCCTTAAGTTTTATTCGAATATTAGATGAATAATTAATAATTATATATATATAATATTTTAATGTAAAACTACTTTTGTATTTAACATTTAATACTCAAAACATTATTATTATCAATTTTTTTTAAATATTAAAATGAAAATATTAGTTAAAGCAAATTATACAATTTAAAAGTTTATTATATTAAGCAAATTATAATAAATTTTTAAAAATAAAAAACGACAATTCTTTTTTTTTCATATGCCATTCACATACATTCCTATAATTTCTGTCGAACATTTAAACTTTTTAAAAATTAAACTATATATCTTTCTCTTGACTTCATAAGAATTATAGCAATAATATACACTGGTGTAAGAAATTAAGAGAATTTTCATATTTGATCTATGATCTCCAGAACTACTGGACAGATTTTAATAAACATAGGTTGATATAATGAACATAGGTTGAACATAGGTTGATATAATGAAAAAAAAAACTTTTAACAGTTATAATAGACACACATGTTTGTGCGTAACAGTCATGGAAGTCTGAAGGTCTGAAACAATGGTTGCAGAATACACAAAAGAAATAGGTTAATAGGAGGTAGGGTCCCCTCTTACAGCTATACATGCCTTGCAACGTGATGTCATAATGGAAATAAGGCAGTTTATCAGTGTATGTGGCAATTGGTCCCACTCATTCACCAACGCTGTTTTCAGTTCCTGGATGGTTCTTGAAGTGGGGTAAAAAGTTGCAATTGTCCTCTTCAGAGAGTCCCAGACATGCTGTATAGGGTTGGGGTCTGAAGACCTCACTGGCCAATCCATCCGGCAAATATCCTCACTCTCAAGAAATTCGTCGACCAGAAGAGCTCTAGGTGGCCTCGCGTTATCGTCCATTCAGATGAACTCGGGGCCCACTGCATCCCGGAAAAGGCGAGCATAGGACTCCAAGACCTTATCCCTATACTTCACACCAGTCACAGAGCCTCTGTCAAAGACGTGGAGAGTTGTGCGGCCATATAACGTTATGCCTGACCAGATCATTACACCGCCATATCTGCCGATTTCGTGGACATTGGAGGGTAGGTAGCGGGTTCCTGGCTCTCTCCATATGAAAGTACGGCGAGAATCGGTGTTTAGGCTAAAACGGGATTCGTCGGTGAACAGAACGGTTACCCATTCCTCCATACTCCAATAACTATGCTGCCTGCACCATGCTAATCGGACTCTCCTGTTCGTAGACGTGAGCGAGACGCAAACAGCCCGTCTTCTGGCAAACAATCATTTCTCATTCCGTCTCTTGGAGCTAGTCACCCTTGATACACGGGTTCCTGTGGCTGCATACAGGTCCCTAGAGAGCTGAGAAGCTGTAACCCCTCTTTTACGCCTCACTAAAATAGACAAATGGCGATCTTCTCTGGCCGTCGTGGCTCTTTGACGAACTTGCTCAGGCTTTCTCGAAATGGATCCAGTATCCTGCAACTATTTCCATAGGTTACACACGACGCTGTGCGTTAAAAGAAACTCTCTGCATATCTGGACTTGCGATTGGCCTGCCTCTAACCTGCCCACAATTCGCCACCTCATTCCATAATCTAAACGTTGGTGGTTACTCATTTTTACTGTTCCGATGTGAATTTCACCGATTGCTGCAAGATAACACCAAGAAATTCGTCGATGCGTGCTAGCGAACGAAATTCGTCTTACTCTCCATGAGCTTATAAAGCCTGTTTTTCTGCTGGCTCCACCTGTACACACATGTACTCTTACGTATTACCTGTACAACATTTGCATTTTTATCTAGAAGCAGTGGTTTTTCCTTCAGTCCAGTTCTTTTCATGCAATTCGATAAAATATGCCAATTCACTTAATTTCTTACACCAGTTTAGTTTGGTTACCAATATAATTAATCACGTGGACGGCATTTTAAATATGTCGCTTGATTTATCAAATTGAATATTGGAATGCAAATATTCAAGACTTACATTATATGTTTTAAATTATATGTTTATTACATAATACATTACATTATATGTTTTCAAGCCAGCCTATCGGATATGTAACTTTTTACTAAAATTTTATATTTAGAATAATTTATGACAATCGACAAAAATACCTATGTCATGAAACATAGTCCTTAAATTTAATTTGTATATTTAAAAAATAAAATAAAATATTATGATAAAGAATTATAATAAATATATTATAATAAAAAATATAAATATTATTTAATAAATACTAAATTAAATATAAAATATTAATATTAAATAAATATTAAAATAAATATTAAATTATATAAAATAGCATAATAAAAAATTATAATAAAATATTTAATCGTTTTCACAAAGAAAATGATTTTTTAATAAAAATTATATTATGTGAATTTATTTGCATGACAATAGAAGTTTTGATTCAATCTAATTAAAAATAGGAAATTTTGAAAAAAGTTGATTGAAAAATGCAAATATTTGTTGAAAAATTTAAAAAAAAATTACCTTGAAATTTAAGAAAACAGTTTTTATAGGTATTCTAAGACAGATATTATTTTACGATTTAATTGAATTAAATAGAATATGGTTTTTTCTTAAACTGATAAAAGCATTCCGATTTAGTTTGAAAATGGAAATGTTTTTATTTATCCATGCAATCATTTAATCTTTTTCCCCTAGTAGAGAAAATTACATTCTATATTCATTTTTATGGCACCATAAAAATATTATAAATACAATTCCAAAACTTTCAAGAAAATGAAAATATAATCCAAATATGTTTAAAACTTCTGTTTGCATAGAAGAGTTTTATTGACATTTTGATTTTAGATTTTAATATGGCATTCATTTTTTGATTTAAAAAATCTTACGTTAATAAAATACGTATATTCACTTAGAAATTTTCAGTGCATCTTATAAAAATATTTATTTTATAAACATTTTAATGCAATTGAATTAAATTCTTGGTTTTAAGAAATTAAAGTCTAATATTTTAAGATAAAAAAAAACTTTAAAAAGTCTAATAAATTTTCAAACAGTTCGTCTGTATAAGATACAATATTTGAAAACTACCTAAAGTTATCTTACCATAAATCTTGAAAATGTTGAAAGAATTAAAATTTATTAAACATACTAAGTGGCAAATAAATTCATAAATAAATATAAAATATTTATGATATTTTCATTTTATAAGACTGATATAGCAATGAAAAAAAGACTTTTGCTCTACATGGAAACACAGATTCTAATTAATGGAGTATTATCTATTTGATTATTTTTCAAGAACATTTATTCCTATCCTCCTAAACCTTTCTTTTTTATTTCAATGTAATTATGATCCGTACTTTATGAAATCCTATTGATTATTTTAGATCCACTATACCAAATTATTTATGAATTTTATTTCTATTAAATATGTATAAATTGATATGTAACATTTATTTCATATATACGTAGTCAGATGAATTAAGAAATTAATGTGTCCAAATATCTTTAAAAATCAAGAATAGTTTTTTCAAACATATGCATCTTAAGGTTTGCAGATTTTTATATATAACTATTGCTTTAATTTCTTGACAATTCTGGCATTATCACTATTTAACTATTTCATAAGAATGACAATGTTTCTGAAGTATTTCCTATGAAGTGGGCATCTTATCATTTACTTTTATTGACTTTTTAAGCTATTGTCTCATTTTAAAGCACTTCAGAAAACATTTTGTCATAAATTTAGAAAAACTATGAATTTAATGTTAAAAGAAATGAAGATTTACTCTCTGAACATTTTAGTGAGACTTTTCATTTTGAAATTAATTATAAAATTAATAGTTGATGGAAATTAAAATGCACTCATGTAGAATAACATAGCAATATACACAGAGTGACAAAACAATAATTGTGCAATATAATAATATTTAGAAAACTGAATTTTTTTATTAAATTTAATGAATAATTTTTGAATTTTGTTAATTTTGATTTTAGACACCTCCATGTTAGGAGGCATTTAGAATTACAGTAATAAAAAAATGTGATAATACAGCAAATATCTTCAGCAAAATAATTTTTTTTTAATTTCATTACAAGGCAAACCATTAGTTTTCAGTTTTCTATTGTATTAAAGTAAATAAACTCTATGAATATACCAAATTATAAAATATATCTGTCTATGATGTATTAAATTCATATTTTTTATAATCATATTTCTGAAGAAGTTATTAAAATTATACATAACAGCAAAAAATCTTGAAAACACAACTAACATGCAAAAGCATGAAAGAAAATTAATTTATATTTCATTTAGAAAGGAAGTAAATTACTTTTTAAATTGCAAACTTCACAAATCTATCTGCATTGTTAAATGATTTTTATTAAAAGGATGAGATTTTCTTACGTTCTTTGATGATTACTTTCTCGTTTAAAAAAATTTATAATTGAATCTTTTGTCGCTGATAATGAAAGCAACTAAAAACATACTTTTTTAACAATAAATTTTAATAAAGCTTATTCATTAATCCATTGTTGTAAGTTATCATTTATTATTAGTATTAAAACACCTAGATTTATAATAACTAAAAAAATATCAATTAACTCTTCATAGTTAGAAAAGCGATTTTTTTATCATAATCTTTTAAAAATATTTGTAAGATCTAGATTTCAAAAACCCTTTTAGCATAACTTTTAAATGATATGAAGATTTTCGTTTAATACTATATTTGATTACACTTGAATTTTCTGCTCATGTTGCTTTTGTTCTATGATATAGTTTAAAACCTTTTTTAATCTATAATAAATGCTCATTCATTACAGGAAAGTACAATCTTAATAAATAATAAGGATGAATGTAAGTGTGTGGTTTTATCTAAGAAATTCTTAAATTTTGATAAATTCATAAAAATACTTTTACATAATTTTCAGCAATAATTTTCGTTGTTGCAATGAAATTACAACTAGTTTTGATGATTAATTTTATTCCCTTGTTAAAACCTTAAAATTTTTTATTCTATCTATGTATGCGTAATTAGAATAAGGAATCATAGTACAATACTACGTACAGTTGAAAGATGGATTATTCAGGACACCTAATCATTGTTGCCCTGAGAGTTGACTTTATAAGATATATTCATATACGCAATAAATAGAAACAATAATGACATTTTAAATAACACATTTTTAATATTTATAACCTTGATATTAAAAAAAAACTCTGTTTAGTTTATCACGAAAACAAGTTATGCAGATCAAGTAAAAGATTTAATTGAATTCCAGCGTAGTTCAATATCGCTCGCTGGTGGACCAGCTGGGTACCGAAAGTAGTTAAAATGTAATAAAAAAATGAGTTTTCTATCTAGAACATTCTAATTTTAATAATATATTTTTTTCGGGTTATTATGAAAAACTCTTAGTTAAGTTTCTAGTAAGGCAGATATTATTTACGCTTTATTAATATTGGATAAAAGACTTAGATCCTTCGTTTTTAAAATTATGCTGGAAAATATTATTGAGTGGTTTTATTGTTTTTATTGAGTTAATATGATTATAAAACGTTTAGAAATTGTTGTGAATATATATTCCTAAATAGAGAGTGAGAGCATCATTTTAGCAGAGGGGTGGTCTGTGTCCGCCAGAAAAAGGATATTTTTGTGACAAACATTAATATATATCGATAACAATTAATTAAATGATACTATTTAGATATTCTATCAAGGCATTTTATAATCATGTTACAAGAATATGGGAATTGATAATTAATACTGCATATTCATAACAAAATCTCTTGATGAATAAAAAAATGAAATTCCGACCATAAAATATAAAATTTAAATTTACTGCAACCAAATAAAAATTATTATTTTGTTGAAAACAAAGGGGATTTTCAAATTAAATCTACACAACAGAAAAATAAATCATTATTCCATACTTCAATGAAGCTCAATTTATACTACTACAAAAAAAAATTTTATACTTTCGCTTTAGGTTAAAAGTAAATGACTAATACCACAGTTATACCACTATAATAAATACTTAGCAAAATCAAAACCTAATTCTTTAATCATGTCCAAGAAACCCACTTAGTTACCCCCCATTTTCGCCAATTTTTATTTAATATGAAAAATTAAAACCTTCTATGTTCGGTTTTAGTTGTCTTCTGCCTCATACCGTCCTAAATTTGCAACGCCAGAAATTAAATTTTTAACAAAATTTCCAACATGAACTGATACCTGAAAAAATTATTTCGCCATTTAGTACGTTTATGATATCAATCAAAATTCTTCGTGTTTATTATTATTATTATTATTATTTGTAATTTAGACTTTTTATTCTCTTCAATCAGTAGTGCATTTTAACGATATTCACTTAAATACGAAAATTAGAGCAAGATTATGTATTTGATTTAAAATACATCTTATATTTTTGGCGAACAAGCTGGATGTCGAAAGTGATAAATTTCATAAATATAATTTAAATTAATCAACTATCTTTTGTTGATAATGTTCTAATCAATATTATATCCTGATATATCTTTAATCATCAAAATGACTCTACACTCATTAATACATGATATCAAGAATAAAATCCTATTCTTTGACATATTTATAATTTTAATTTACATTCTTAGAAATTAGCAATGTAAATCTTTGCTTGGAAACATATTTCCTTTCTAAAAACAAACAATTTCCTCAACAGAAAAACGCAAAGATAAATTTCTTACATTTTAACAAAATGACGTGAATAAATTCAGACACACAATTTTATTTCCACCTGAAACTTTCAGAACACGTTCATCTCTTGTGTTTTCTAAATATTTACATGTCAGAGAGGTGAAAGAATAGCTAAAGCTAAATAATGAGAAAAGGGAAAATGATGATATTTTGCATGATTTTCAGAGAAAAACATTTTATACTTAATAATATACAATTTATATCATCTTGATTAAATATTTATGCTGCGTGTGCACTTGCAAAATTCCAGGTATATTTTATGTACTGACGTGAAGATAATGCATTAAAAATGCACCATGCTCTTCACTAGCAAGGCAAAATCATGTCTTTATTAAATATGCATACAAACATAATTATTATATTGCAAAATTACGAAATGAAATACATTTGGTCCATGTTTAGAAAAAAAACCAACATTAAAGGGTAATTTTTAAAATTATATTTCTACCAAATTAAGAGGTTCTGAATCGGCGGAAATCAAGTCGATTTTTGAATGTTATTTCTAAATAGTTCATTTCGATTAATAAAGGAATTTTATCATTTAATTTTATTGCCTCTTTCCATATAATTTTCGATTGTGCAGCAATTAATAAATTTCTATCATATTTTAAATGTGTATGACATATATATAATAATTTTTTTACGCATTTATAAAGCATATTAATTATCCTTTCTTATGTTCTTTCTAAAGGATTTACTTATGCCATTGCAATTAATATTTATATAAATTATCAGTTCAAAATACATATAATTCTTTATATAAAAGAACCATGCACGAAATCACAAGAAAACACGCATGTTGGTCTTGTAGATTAATTTCGATTTTCAACCACACAAGCTCACTTTTAAGTCAAATTTCTTAGGTACGAAGCAGAGTCATCTAATTTCTTAGTTTATAATAATAAGGATGACAATCGAGTCGGTCAAAATTTCTCACCCGATGTGAATATTTGGTTCACGAGATATTTAATTTTCACCAGAAGCCACATTGAAGGCGGATCTTCGGTGATGGCAAATGCCAAGCAAAATATTTCGATCTGAAAGCAGAAGATTCTGACATAAAGCTACCCCGGCCCTCTTAGATGAATTAATTCAATATGTTGAAGCTACCCCATTCAAACAATACATAAAATGCTAAAAGTGATTAGAATTGTTTAAATCATTGTAATTTTTAACGAATCTCAAACTATTGTAAATATCAGAAATAGTGTCCAATAAATCTTGATATATAAAATATATTGCAATTAAATGGTCTAAATTTATCCCCAAATGGAATTTAATGAGAATAAAAAGAACGCCATTTAATTTTCAAAGAAACTGCATTTAAATATTTGTTCATAGAAATCAATTCTGAAAAAAATACATAGTTAAATCGAAATGTTATTTCCTTTCAAACAATCGTTACAAAGGCCCGTCTAATTTTCTGAATATCTTATAATGTATAGGTAGTATTCTAACTGCCCGAATGTATTTGAAAATAATGCACTTTTGATGCATATAGTTACAAAATAATAGGCTTAAATCTTGAAAATATCTCTATGCCATTATTGTCTACAATGGAAGTTTCTGAAATTGAAATTCAATTCTTAGACATTTTTATATTTAAATTGTTACAAACTGAACAGCATTTGAAATTACTGTTGAAATGTATCAAATCCCTTTTTTTAGATACTGTAAATTGAGAGAAATTGCGAAAGCCATCGTATGAAAATAAAGAAATAAAAGTAAAATATTTACAAAATGAATAAAAAAAATATTCTTGAATATTAAATATCGTCTTTAAAACTCGTTAAAATTTGTACCATTTGTGGACATTTTTAAAATATTTCAAATTTAATCAATCCAAAAGACGAAAGGTGGATTTCATAGTATTAACTCTAAAATTGGAAGCAACAAGTTTGAATGAGACCTTTTAAATTGTATTTTCTAAAATATTATTTATAAACATATAGTTATTTTACTCCACATAATTCCTTTTATAGAATAATAGGTGTGGTGATTACATTTGTAAAATAAGCTAAATCTCTATAAATTTGAAAAATTACCAAAATGTTTCTTCTTTTTCAACCAATAAAGTACTTCCATATTTAACGATTCTTTGAAAATTCCAAATAAATAATATTTCCAAAGATGCTAAGTCTGAACTATAGAGATAATCTTCGAGTGTTTTCCAAGGAAGTTTCTATTATTTTTCTTGTATTCATGAATTATGTGGTATTTTGTATTATCTTGGAGAAGAAACCATGGCGAATCGAAATAGTATCCCATCATGCATCTCTGAAAGCTCATTAGCTCATTCAAGAATGCTGATAATGCAGAATTCTTATATCTTCTTCATTCTTCTATATTCTTATATCTTCTTATATCTAACTTTATTCTGCTGATTCAGCATTATTTATGAGCTTAATTTCTATTTTTGCCTGTCCATGACGAAAGTAGAGTAGGCAATAATTTGTGAATCTCGAAAAAACAGTAATAAGAATTTTTTCAGCAGATTACTGAGTTTCCTTGAAGTAAAATCACCTGTGTTTAAACATATTTTACCGTTTGAATAAATGATACCATTAGAAAACATGTAATTGATGAACTCGTAGTTCAATTGAAGCAATAATTTAAATCTTAAACTGAAAACATGATACTTATAATAATCCATCATCAAAATCATGTATGTTAATTTATAAAAATACACCTGACATAAAATACACATCAACAATCCACATGATATAAAATACACATGAATAATAATCATGAGAAAATATACAAAAAAAACCCATAAAATGATATACCAAATAAACCACTGGCACTGGTCTCCCCGAAATTGTATTGTATATTTTCTAAGCATTGTATATTATTATGAAGAATGGCACTGAAGAAAGCATGCTATTTTTGGCGATTTATTCCTGGGATAGGATTAATTCAAAATCACAGGATACCGAATATATCATACAAGTCTTTTAACCAATCGATGGAAACCCAAATTGTACAAGGAACTACACTTATCCCCAGAAAATCACATATCAAATTTCATTTATTGATGTTATTTCATTGTTGTGTTACCTCGTTGACATGCTAATTAAAATAAAACCCGACAGACCGTCGGCCATCTGGGCAAACCTTTGGCAGATTTGGTTCTAAATATAACAATAATCAACATTTGGAATGGTATTATTATGCATTTTTATTCTATATGTGCTAACTTACATTCGGCAAATGTACAGATCAACTTTCACAACATGGATTACTTTTAAAGTTTGATAGAAATCTACAAATTCGGTGAAAAGTCCACTGATCAAAATATATCTTTTTAGGTTAAAGCAGTTTTGAGTTATCGTGCTAAAAAGCCATAAAACCAAAAATAAGTTTTTCGGACTATGAAGCATGGAGATTTGTTAAAATCTAAACTACGAATTATTTTGACATTTACAAAGTTTTCTTTGTGTATGCTTCTTAGACGAGAAAGTAAAAACAAAAACAAAAGTAGAAAGATTTTCAAAATATTGATCGTCAGGTGGTGAAATATCATAATGTTACAAATCTGTAATGTTTATCCCAGCACGATTAGTTCAATCACTGGAAAGCACCATTTCACGATCAGCTCTGTTGAATGCTGATCGGGTGCCGAATTAGTGATCCCAGAGATTGACAATACACTTGGTGATCATTTGGCGACTTGGCGAAGAATTTGGTGACTTTAGAGACAAAATAGATAGTACTGGCATTTTCCAGAATTTTGTCGATAGAACCAATAGGAATCGAGAAATGCCTGATTGTTTCAGATCCTTCTGTGCCCGACTCCGGGAACTGAAAAATGACGGCAATCTAAGCTGAAGAGAATCGTGGAAAGAGTCGCCGAAAACTTTAGAGTCGCATAGCGAGTCAACGGCGAAGCTTTGTCTGGAAATCAGGCATTTGCTGAATTGAGCTGTTTGTCGAATCTTGATGTTTATTATGAAAACAGCAGTGTAGCTATGTAGATTCCCTCCTCCTGCTGAATTCAGTCTAGCCGCTTTGAGTACTGAGGTTGTTATTACTACCGCTTACTCGTTGTAGTCTGTAGCTGTGTGTCTCTTAATCACGTCTTGGCTGTGCGTTTGTTCTCTACGCATTCTTCGTGTTAATAAAATTCGCCGTTCATTACTAAAAGACAGTTTCTTCATCGGCTAACAAATCGGGAGAACCCCTAATTCATAACAATACTGATATACAATGCTTTCCCTTCAGAATAACGCTCAAGGTATTAATATTCAAAACCATAAAATCCCCTGTCTGTCTTTCAAAAAGATTGCCTTGACAGCTGATCAAAACTTATTTTCAAAAATATACCGAAAAATATGCGAATTTATACATTAAATTATACACAAAATTTGATGCCTCTTAGAGAAACGCTAAAAACGACAAAAATAAAACGCTAACAAATTTCAATTTTCGCTTGCAAGTAGTGAATAAAGAAAAAATAATTTCAATCAACTAAATGGGTTGTGTGTCCTTTCGTGTGCTTGTTCGTGTACGTGAGTGATTGTGCGTGCGCGAGCACGCGCTTGTGTGTATGTGTATGCGTTAAATTATTTATTTTTTATTTATGGAATTAAATTATTATTTATTTAATTATTATTATTTATTTAATTATTATTATTTATTTAATTATTATTATTTATTTATTAAATTATTATTTATGGAATTAAAAATAACTTTAAGTTTTTTTTTAACTTGTGACTTATTACTGTTAGATTTTTTTGATTCATAATTTTAAACAAAGAAGAAAATTGCTTCATTATAAATAACTCCTCAAATAAACAAAACAGAGGTGAAAAAAAGAAGAGATTTTCTGCTAGAAAGAGATAAAAGATATTAGGTTATTTAATTTTCTGGCATACGCTTACGAAAGAGAAGGATTTAGAAACTTGATATTTATAGTTTCTTGAAGAAAATTCTATTAGAAAGATAAAGCACCGGGTTATTTTTCTAATTCCTTGAATCAAAGGAAAAAGGGAATGAAAGCTAAAAGCTGAACAAAGGATAGAAAAAGTGTTCTTTATTGCCTAGAGTCTGGTTGCAGGCTCTGTTATTGAATTTATACTTCTTTTACTTCAAAGGATTACGAGGCTGTCTAATAGAACAATTGGGTACTGAACTATTATCAGCTTAAAATATAAATTCTTTTTCACGTATCTACTTACTTGTCAACTTTATTAATGCCCCAAAGCTTTTGAAAGATAAGTCAGTATTTTTTAAAGTTGTTCCGTGTCTTTTTCTCTAATTTTCAAATACTCTTCCATATTTTTTGGATTAAGCATTTTAAAAATATTTAAGTTCTTAAATGAGAATTTATTTTCATCTATAAATATTAACGCGGATCATACTTGCCATTTCTTAAGTTATTTTCGTTTATTGCCTAAGAAAAATTGTTTTGAATTTAAAATTTCATATTTAAAAATTAATAAAACAGGTTATATAATCATTTTAAATTATCTGTCTGCACTTTTTTTATTATTTTGATGCCTTAGATATATTGTTTTTACTTCCTAAAGGAATTAAATTATTCAAACCAGAGAACTACAAAAAAAATGTTTATTTTTTATTTTTTAAGTTTCTGTTTTCAAAAAAATAAGAAAGATAAAAATAATTAAATATCTGTATAAAGAAAGATCCTTTATAAAATTATTATCTTCTACTTCACAAGAAAAAAAATATTTACTTTCTAAAAAATCTAAAATCTTTCAGTTTTTATTATTTGGTTCTTTATTTATGTTAAACTAAAAAATATACAAAGCCACTTTTATAGTTAAAAATTAATTTAAAAAAGCTGTAGATTCTATTCATAAAACATTTTTTTTCAATTTCCAGAAATGATAAAATACTTCCGTTTTTTTTTTTTTTTTAAATCCCTTAAAAAGCTATTTCAAATTCTTTTCTATTACTTTCCTCCACATCAAGAGTGCAAACTATATTGCTCAATTTTTACGATGTTTGTACAAAAAATTACACAATAAGTGAAACAATAAAATTTATTATTAAAACAAAGTTAAGATAATAATGAAACTATTATCAATAAACCTTTAAAAAATATCGATATGTAATGAATTGTTTGCAACTTAATTTATTAAGTTTAAATTAATTAAAATCTTCCAAAAAATCTTTCACAAAAATGTTATATCATTCTGTTTCACTTATGAACTTATATGTTTTGTATAATTTGCCGAATTTTTTTTAAAGTTTCGAAATATTTTTTAAATAACTGAAAAAATAAGCATCAATGGACACTATGGTCATTTTATATTAGCATAAATTTATCCACTGCTTTTTTAATCTAACTCCCCATATATGCTGAGTAATATACTTATGAACTTACTTATTAGGAGAGAAATTAATTTTTAAAAGTTTTATATATTTATATATAAAAATTTAATTTGATAGAACTTTTCACCTATATGAGACATGATCTTATGACAGTAAAGATTATAACTATGCAAAACAAATGCTTAGAAGCACAAAAGGTAATTGCCCTGTTCTTAGCATATTTGCAGCAAAGAGATACTAATATTTTAGAAAAATTCGGATTCCTATATTGCCATATTGGTTGAGTTCATTAAAGAATCAGGTTTCCTATAAATTGAATTCTGAATTTACTTCTAAGAACACGGTTCTAGGACTACAGATTATAACGTGGAACTAGAACTTTAATGTGGTTATTTCCTTCTTGAAGACTCAAACATAATTATTTTCAAAGCATAAGGCATTTGGTACATCTTTAACCAAAAGAATTAATTTCTTCGAAAGATTCGGTGTATGATTAATTATAAATTTCAACTGCATGTTAGAGAGTGACTTTTAGAGAATACATACTTGAGTGCAGAAACTTTATCCATCCAATACGAAACCATGTGGACTTCAATGTAAGCTACGACCAAGCAATCTTACACAGTGCCATGGTACAATAATACTTCTAGGTAATCAAAATGATAAATCGGGAACAGTCAATCTAATCCTACCTTTTCCGGATCATTACATGAATGAAGAACCTTTTCAAGGAAATCTACTTTGACATATTCAATCACCAGCGGATTCTCAGCTCCATTTGCTGTACTTTAAAAGTAAGATTTTTGTTATATATTTAAGGAAATTAATCTTTTTTTTTCTTAGATTGGACTAGTGCAAAGTTACTTATCAAGTTCCAAGAAAATAAGTGTAGACAGGATTTCTTTAACCAGAGAGAGGACGATTGCTGAATACTTCAATAAATCTTTAATTTGATGATTTTCCCAGATTATCGCTCTTTTATTTCTTTTGTTTTGTCAAAGTTCGCATTCTTTAGATAACCAACTGTTCCATTCCATTTTAGAGCTATCTTCTGTCGTCTTTTTCAAAAAGACAGGCTTGTTTTTAAAATTCTAAGCAGGACAAGGGCAACTATTATCTCAAGATTTCGTTGAGAAAATAGTTGCCCTTTAAACGATTGAATTCAACTTTTAAAAAATTATTTTTGTTTGAATCTTTCTGAGTATTATTCAAACAATGTTATCATTCTTATTTATTCTATTTCTGCTTTTATTTCTAATCTCAACAACAAATTTACTGTAATGATACATACATATGCGAACTTTTTCAAATTTTAATCAATTTCTTATATTTCATTTAATATCATTTTGGTGCTACTGAATCTGCGATTGATACCTTTTCAAAATTCTTATGGACCAAACCGTCTGCTGGAAATTTTAATGAAGTTCTGAGCAAGAAAAACTAATTAATATAAATTGGGAAGTCTAAGATAAATGCCAGTAACTTCCAAATGTTAACTTGCAGGCATTGTGCATAAACTACAAAACCAGTCTAAAACAGATGTCGATGTGAATGTCAGTAGAAATTTTAGTTTTAAAAAAATTAAATAAATTTCTAGAAGGCACCTGCTTTGTTATTTAATAATATGTGCGATGCTCTCAAAATGTTAAATAATTTTTTAGAAGGCGTTTGCTTTGTTGTTTTAATAATATGTTCGATGTTCCCGAAATAAAACATTACTTTTAAATTCATTTAGCCTAGTTATTCCACATTAAAAAAAATATTAACACAAACGTTCTTTCATCATATCTACTCCATCATTATTTACAATAAACCGAAATGAAGCCTTAAATTATAATCAGAAAGTCAATTATGAATTACTTAATATTACCATTCGAAGTATGTTCTCTTTAAAAAGCACATGCTTCCTACGGATAGGAAAAGCAATAAAATTTGCCAAAGTTCAATATATTTTCTCATAATTCTTTTCGGTTCATGGAGAAAAAATCTATATATTTTATTTTTCCTAGTTGCGGAATTTCACCACACCCACTTAGAAAGGATTATTCACCTCAGAGCATTAATGTTGAATTTATGGCATTATTACAATTTCTTTTAAATTTCGATTTTTCGTCGGGGGGTGATGAAATAAGCCCTAATATTGTTATAAAAAAGATTAAAATGTTTTAACCGAACTTTGTTTACTGGCATCATTATTCAAAATAAACCCAAATGAAGCCTTGAATTATGATCAGAAAGTCAACTATGAATTATTTAATATTACAACTCTAAGATTATTCTCTTTAAAAAGCATATGCTTCCTACGAATAGGAAAAGCAATAAAATTTTCAAAAGCTGAATCTTTTTTTTAATAATTCTTTTCGATTCATAGGAAAAAAATCTATATATTTTATTTTTTCCTAGCTGTGGAATTTCTCAATACCCACTTAAAAAGGATTATTCACCTCAGAGCATTAATGTTGAATTTACGGCATTATTACAAGGTCTTCTGAATTTCGATTTTCGTCGGGGGCCATTAAATAAGCCCTAATACTGTTATAAGAAAGACTAAAATGTTTTAACCGAACTTTGTCCGTTTTATTTTTAGGGGATGCATTGTAACAGCAGTTTGTGCGTTAAGATCTTAATATTCTTTGTGAAAGTTATAAAATTTAATGTTCAAAATCCCTTTCTTTTAAGGGAGCTTTTATGCTTCTCTAAGAATGTTATTCTCATACTCATTCGCCGAGTGAGATATTTATTATCTCCAACCTGTTTTATTACCAAAAATTTCTCTTTAATAAAATACTTACGGCTAAATTCAGTATTTAGAGGTTTATTATTATTATATATATATATATTTTATCTTCTTTGAAGTCCAATCTCGTAATGAATGAGTATCGAAAGTTATTCTTTCACTCTTACTTTGAAGCGAATGTTTTTTATAAGTATGGAATAAATGTTTTAAATGACTCGTATATAAATAACATAAATTAAATGTACCTTCAACAATGCTGCAAGTAAAAGATTTGCTTAATGAGTGATACGAAGTTTACTATAATTAAAATATTAAAACAAATGCTTATGAAAACATTCAGAGTAATTCATTGGTTTCTACAATTTAAAATTAAACATAATTAAATTGATTTGGACATTTATATTAATTTACGAAAAAATATATATATTTTTTATTTTATAAAACTTTAAAATAACACATGCATTATGATTAGTGAATGAAGATTAGTTATTCTTAATGAAAAAAATATTTGGGAGCTAGGTAACAAATAAAAACCTGGTTATAAGGACACGTTTCAAAGTATAATGCTGTTTTTTTTAACTTTCGATATACAACATGTTACACTAACATATGTTTCAAGGGAAAAATGTCACTACGAGAAATGCAGCATATTGATAAATTCAAGCAGAGGTAATCTATAGAAAAAAGAACAAATCTAAGATTGGGATGCAACAAACAACAATATTGTAGTAATGAGAGGTACATTTAAACATATAACATATTTTTCTTTAAATGCATCAACAGACACACAATATAAAAACGCTAAGGCAACTTCTATTTTAATGGACTTATCTGGTATATTTGGTTTACATGCGATAAGCAATTAATACAATAAATTAAATTCAATTACAAATTCCCACATTACACTGGTGAATGAAATAAATGCACTTCCACCAAGGAATTTCGCAGATACATTGTCATTAGAGCTGCAAAAAAGTCATATTTAAAATTCATAATGTGTCCATTATGGTGATTTAATAATGAAGATTTTCAAACTATGATAAGCAAGATAAGATTTGAATCATTATATTATTGTATTACCAAACTAAATGCGTAAACTTTCTAATATCTGCCTATGGTACTAGATTATTATAATTGGCATCATAAATAAAACCATGAAGAGCTATTCATAATAAAATATTCCTACCGAAATCCGAAATATACTTATATTTAAAATTGTCGAATCATTATAAAAACATTTGGAAGTAAGTTTGGAAAGAACACTTAAAAATTTAAAAAAAAAAAAAAACCTTTTGAAAGAAAAAAATATTTAGATCTCTTTGAAAATTAACAAGAAATTTAATATTAGAGAATCTTTAGTAAATGAACATTAGTTTTATATTATTTACAATTTAATCATTTAGATGTTGAAAATAAAGTATGAATTTACAAATTATTAGACATCTCTTGCTTTTCTTGAACAAAAAGAATATTGTAAGATTAAAAACAAAATCCTGTAAAATGTGATATACTTTTAAAACAGTGTTAAATGTAAGAATTTTTTAATATTGTTAAATAATTAAATCAAACATTTCGAAATACTTATTCTCTTGTTTACAATATACAGAGTTTCAATATTGCGTAACATAGATTCTGTTGTATATACAGTATTGTCACGAAATATGATTATGTATTGGAGTGTAGAAAAATTATATAAGTTTCCTTTGTTACAGCATCTTATTTTATTAACTGATATCTGAAGCTTTCACATTTATATAATCGCTTCGACATAAAAACAGAAATAAAATTTCATTGAAAAGGTAGGCAGGAAAAATTTATCTACTTTGTAGGATAAGCATTAAAAGGAATGAAGGAAATCACATTCTATGTTCTATGAATGGTATTTATAACGGTCTATATTTGTTAACAAATATAAAAGTTAATTATTAATGGGAGATCAATTTTTTTTATTTAGAGAAAGCAGATTTAGTTCATAAATTTTTCTTGAAAGAGCATTTTACTATACGAAAATACCATTATTTATAACATAAGAATGGTAAATAAATTGAATCTATAATTTATTTTAACTATCAAATATAACATTGTTTTCGAAAGAAAAAAAAATAAGTAGAACAAGTTTAAAAAGTTTAAATTTATTGTCCCAAATGGCTACCTTATTTCTATCAAAGAGCATACCCAGAAAGAGCATACAATAAAATGTTATACGATTTAATAGAAAATCACATTTAATGCCATGGTTCTTTCTTATTTTATTTCTCTATAAGTGCTATCAAATAATATTTCTTAAAATGCTGAAAATTCACTAATACCCAAATCAAGGATTTATTTCTTTAAGAAAGTGACACTTTCGAGGAAAGAACAGATTCACAAAACGATTATCAAAAATCAAAACTGACAGAATAATGCATTCGTTTTAGATTTGCATTAAATTAAATGCATTTTAATGTCAGACGATTCTCGAATATTACACAGAAGATGACGCTGTCTACCTGATTCAACCAGTTCTTGTGTCAACAACAATAAGTTGCAAATTAAATTCCTAAATCAATATTTTTGAAGAGAAATTTGAAAGTAAAAATCGAAATTCTGTTTTTCTCTTTGTTTGTTTTTCTTGAATGAGAATTTTTTAAAGATATTCCAGAATTTTCTTTTTATATTTTCCTTCAGGTTCTTTTCTATTTTTTTAGGAATTTTTTCTCATGAAATAGAAATTCTAAATGAGAAAGTGATGGTGAATATGTGTGATGATATACTTAATAAGATCTTTCTTTATGACAAAAATATCTATTTAATTATATATAAAAATAAAAATTAAACTGATACAATAAGGATTAGGAAGTTTTATTTGCAATTCTGTTTTGTTTTTTTACAGTGAGAAAGAAAGTGCATAATCATCTGACATAAATTCGTGAATTATTTCCTATTTCAAAAGAATAACAATTTAATCAAGCAGATGCTTCTTTCATTATAGAACTGGCCGAGCCGGCTGCGCAAATTCTATATTGTATGTCCAGTTTCTGTTTCAAACGTGGGATGCACGATATAAAATAAGTTATCACCATAGATGTCTTCGCATTACATCCTGCACCTATAATTTGAAAAGAAATTGAATAGTCGGTATAAAATGTGCACGGCCTGTTGGGCCGGAGTAGTAGTGAAAGGGTTATCAAAATAATTTCCGCAATTTTTGTATTGTAGATTACATTCTAAAAATGCAATAGAAATACAAAACTATGTACTAATATATAATTTGTAATGAAAAACGTTGACTGAAATAATCGAAAAAAACCCTGAAAGCAACATAATTTAAAAATATTAAAATTGTTGTTCTGCATTAAGAAGAAGAGTTGAATTTCCCATGGTTCACGTACAGTTCATAATTAGTATGTTTGAATCTTCAAAACATAACAGAATGTGTTCACATTTATAGTAAAGATTTCATATTTTATTTGTAAAATTACTTACTGTGAAAAGTTAATAAAAAATAGAGCATTTGTTGATAATCAATTGGAAGAAATTTTACATTGGTATAGCATTTTACTTACATAGAAGAAAATATTTAGGTGCAATATCTAACCATAAGTAAAAAGAAACCGGTGAGAACTAATGCGGTCCAAAATTGAAAGTAAAGTTAAAAGAAACTGAGATGCTTTAATTTCAGAAATATTTGCCGTGTCCTCTTAAAAATATTCGAATATCGGCAAGAGAAATTTTTTTCATGCTTGGAGATATTAATCAGCACAAGCAATTATTTTCTTCAATGAAAGAAAACAATTTTCCTAGTAAAATGAAACAATATTGATTTTCATTTTGAAGTCATGAAAGAATTTTGAAGTCAAGCACTCCGAATAAAATATTCTAAGAAGAGTAAATAATGGTGGAATAGAAGAGATGTCATTAGAAAAGAATTTTCAACTTTAACTGGCTATCTTTTTACTATATTTTCGAAACAATTCTGTATTTTTTTAATGAAATTTATTTTAATATATTTTGCGTCAAATAGGGCTTGAAAGTTTGCTTATTTGACCAACAGTGTATTCAATTTGACATCCTAAAATAAAAAGTTTAATAAGGTTTGTAGAAGAAATGAAACAAATATGGAATACAATTTACATTCATTTGATATTTGAAATGTTTCAATGCAAAATTTTCAATAAACTATTCAATTTTCTTCGTGGATACCAAAAATATTTGAAAATACTTCTTTTAGTGTAAAAATTCTAAATATCTGAATGGCGGATAAATACTAAATGTTTAAAGGTTAATAATAAAATTGGGTGAATAATGATGGGGGGGGGGAATGTAATGAAATGTTTTATTGAAAAAACTAAAAAAGCATTATAATATAATGCGCTCAGTTGGCAATAATTTTCGATGAAAAATTATTATATCTAAATCGTAGTCAGTAAAATATGGAAAAAGAACGCTGGTTATTTTTTACAAAAAAATGCATGTGAAACTTCCATAAGAATAATTATTACTTTCATCGCATCATGAGCATTGGACTCACTTTTCCCCTTTGATGTCATCATGAAAGGTTCCGTTACAAAGTACTTCAGCAACTATTGTTTTTATTTCAGGGGTGCTCAATGTGTCAGATTTAAAAGATTTACCCTCTATGAACTGTTTAATTCCGCTTATTATTCCTCTATAAACTCTACTGTTTCAGGAATTCTGCTATAAAAATTTGTTTTAAAGTTCAGGACATTATTTTCGGATAAAAGTTCTACCATAATTTGCAGCTATAATATAACTAAAGCTTCGAAAGATTATAAATTTGGATAATATTTACCTATATCATTTGATATATATCGTGAATTATAAATGTACTATTCAATTTTGTCACCCTTTCAGTGTTCCATTTTTATCGACTAATGATAATTGTTTTCAAATAACAAATATTTTCTATTCGCCGTCATAAACATAAAACAAATTAAAATATAATTTGGACATTAAGAATCAAAAGATGAAGTCCTACAGAAATTTCCGCTTTCAAAAATTCCCTTATATGGTCGCTATTGGAACACGTTTGCCGCTGCAGTAATGCAAATAAATTAAAGGCTGGTATAAAAGGAAACTTTTCATTATATTTTCACTATATTGCACCCTTTAGCCAAGAACAAACTTATGAATTCCATATTTTTCATCTGTTCTATATTGCGGTGTCTTTCCTTTGCAATTTAAGTAGAATAAGGGCAATTTCTATAGTAAATAATTCAGTTTTGAGATCAAAATCAATTCGCTTATCGGGGATCGTTTAATCTATTGTAAGATTTATAATCTGTTTTTCTAATATTTATTATATAAGTTCAATTTCAATTAAGTGTGATTATTTGAATTTTAGATCCAATTTAACTACAGATCACGAGTAAATTATTTATTTTCACTATAAAATCAATTTTTTGCAGTAATGAAATCCGATACCGTCTTTTCTATTTTATACTTACATTAAAAGCTGTATATGCATTGTTTAAACGCAATAGCTGTTTACAAATTTACTGAAAAGTAAAAATAAAATGTTTATTTTTCCAACTGGTAATCGTTTCTTTCGAATCCTACGTAAAATCCACTGTGCATTTCAAATGACACGTCTGTCGGATTAACGTTCCGGAAACTTATAAATTTTTCCTTCTTCATATAAAGTCGTGATTCAAAAGTTTTATCCTTAATGCTATATTATGGAATTAAATTTAAATGGAAAATTTTGTCGTATGGTTTGTATTTTCTTGGTATTTAAATTAATTCATATGAATAAAAAATATTTAAATTTTAAAGGACAATTCTATTTTTATTAACAAATGCTCCTGTAGTAAGCCTTTATAATGGCAAGCATTACTCACATCGTTATTCTTACGAATAATGCGATAAGCCTCCTGATAAGAAAGATAGTTTTGCAAATATAGTAATGCCTGCTGAATGGGAGCCAAGTTCATCACCCACGGACTTGGGGACTATTTGGCGAAGGAATGGTTTAAGATACAAGAGTGATTATGTACAATGAATCACTTGACTTGTGAATTTTTTAATAAATTTTCCTTGGCATAATGTTTATAGATAGTAAAAACTAAGATTTAATACATGTAATATAAAATAGGTTACCTATAACTAAGAAAAAATTTGATTTGTTAGTTTTAAGCAGAAAAATGTTTAAGTTGCAAGAGTTTTTTCTACAATATACTTAAAATTTTATTTTAACGAAAAAGAAAATATCATTTTGAAAAGAAATAACAAACGATACAAATTCATTTTACATAAGATAATTATGTTTCTATCAAATATCGGAATGCATTGTTATATTTCTCTGTAGGAAGGGAAAACATTTATCTCGTGCTTTTTCCACTTTAACATAGCATACACATTCAATTTATCGATGTTTATTTTATTGTATTAATATAGTTGAGCCATTCTAAACCATTTTTTGAAAAGATTTGAAAGTGATACATTTTGTACTTTTTACCGTCATTATTCTTTTTAAATGAAATTCCGTTATTACAATAAAGTTCTTTTAAATATATTTTTACTCTAATTCCTTGTTGCATGTTCAACTCTATGTGATTTGTACATTCTAAAAAAGTATTGGATTTATATCTTCACATGATCTTAATTATATATAAGGATTGGAAAATGTCTATAACTTATTTCATCTTGTAAATAGAATTTTAGAAATTTTGTAACACATATATCTATTTGTAAACAAGAGTTTAATCAGATAATATATTTTTCACATGATTTCTATAGAGGTTGATGTATTGTATTCCAATAATAAAATCTTTTCATTTGATCTGAGCATTTTACATTTATTGTGATAAAATGGTTGGTCCCTTCAAAAAAATTCTTTTAAAAGATTTGAAATTGCTACATCTTGTTCTCCTTACCTTACGTATATTCTTTAAATGAAGCTGAGTTATCATAATAAAGAATTCTTCTGTTAAATTGATTTTAATATATATTTTGACCTTAATTCATCATTGCATGTTCATCTCTGTGCAATTTTTACATTCTCAAAAAACTGGATTTATATCTTCGCATCATTTTAATTATTTATAAAGATATGAATATGACTAAAACTTATTTCATCTTGTGGATAGATCTTTAAAAATTTTGTAACACATATATTATTTTTAATTAAATATATGTATATTGTAACAATAAACACATATATTTATAAATAAGAGTTAAATCGGATAATGTATTTGCAATCGATTCCTATAAAGGTTGATGTATTATATTCCAATAATAAAGTATTTTCATTTGATCGAACATTTATAGCGCAGTTCTATTATGGAATGTAAATGCCAAGCAATTTAGAAACCTTGCAAGCAATAAAAGTATGAAAGTTACATTAAACTATCGGTTTTAAAGCTATGCCTTTGTGGATGGTGAAAGACTGAAATTTACGATTTTTTTAGTCGTAAGTTTTTTTCTGTCTTATCCTCCGATACACTGAAAGTTTATTCGAACATGTACAACTATTTGCTAAGCTGGTATTTCAAATAATAAAACATGCACTATTCACAGCATTCTTTACGACTCCACCATTTGTGGACAAGCGCCGTGTTCGGTGCTTTTATTCACTCAAATATTTTTTTTTTCGTCCTCTGTTCACAAAACGGCACGTGACTGCTTTTTTTATCCCATACATATAAACTTTGCACTTCAATATATATTTCATTTTAACCCTTCCGGTCTCTCAGATGAAAATACATCGTTGCTATCGAATTTAGAGGGCTACTTCGTCTCTTTTGTGTTTTGCGAACAAGAAGATAAAAAAAAATTCGAATTTACGAGCACCGACCAAAAAGCCGAACTTCGAAGGGAAACGAGGGAATAAAGACTATGTGCCATAAAACGGCACAGCTGGTCGTACCATTTAGAAAGTATCGCTGGGCTTAGAACCATGCTTAGAATGAGAATTAGGCATAGTATATGGCTCGATATCTGACTTTCTGAGAGAGAAGTACCTTTTTTTATGGATGTGTGTTGTTCTTTGTGAAAGTGTTATAGCTGTTTCCTTTCTGATTGATTTTTGATGATATAATGAGATTTTTTTTCTCTGAGGTTAATTATATTATCATTTTAATATTTTAAAGGGATTTTTAAATGAAGTTATTTAAGTAGTATTTTTCCACATATTCCGATACATAATTCTAAATTGATATATCTTTTCTCTAATAAATAAAAAAAATATTTTTATCCTTAAATCCTTAAAAAATCTTATTTTTTAAAGAAATTATATATGTTTATATCCTATTAAAAATCTTATTTTTAAGAAAAGAAATTTGATATATTCTAACCAATTTATTTCTTAAAATAAACTTCATTCATTTCCTTTTATTTCATTCATATAGTTTATTTTTAAAAAAATAAAATGATTAGAATATTTCTAATTTCATTTTTTAAAACCTATTTTAATAGCATATAAACATATATAATTTCTTAAAAAAATAAGATATTTCGAAAGGTTTAAGAATAAAAATAATTTAGTTTAATAATTAGAGAAAAAATGGGCAAATTTAGAATTATGAGCTAGAACGTGTGTAAACACACTACTTATTTAAACTTAATTGTATTTTTAATAATTACCATTGAAAATTTAAATATTTATGACATTTTACATATTTTTTTCACAAAGTGTCTTTGATTTTAATTAAAGATCATTCGGAATATATCTCTTTCCTAAACTGAGTACCAGACAGAAAGTGATACATTTCTTGACGTTTGTCTTCGTTTTATTTACATGCGCATGTTTCGTATTAATGGAATTGAATACTCTTATTGCACTGAAGATCTTTCAAGAATTTACTTTTGTATAAAAGTTACAAGAAGATAATACCTTCTAAAATCTCTTTACTTTGATGGTATTAATTATTTGCACCACAAAAAACCATCACCTTGACGGAAAAATAATTCCGTGGATTTTTGTCATCTCAGGTTTGCATTACTGACGTTCTGAAAATTATTTAAAATTAGAATATAAAACAAGCACATATTATGATATGTTTCTATATGCCAACTTTTACATACCGTAATAAAAAATAACTGAGAAGAGATTTAAGAAACATTTTTAAAATGTTATATATGTTTATAATATAATGATAATGTGAGATTCTTTTTTTATTTAAAGTATGAAATATAATAAAAAATAATCAAAATAAAAAGGTATGTTCCCTTACATAGTTTAAGATAAAACAAATCAAAATTTGTTTTTTATGCTTAATGATGTAAAACAATATTTAAGAATGAAACAAACTTTCTTCGCCATAGAAAGATACTAAATATCTTGGAAATTCTCGAAACTTCGAAAAAGAATGAGTATTCGCCACGCAAATCACTTTTAGGAATGACTGTTAGAAAAAGAATGTTTGACCGTGAATGAAACACTTAAATAATAATCAGAATAATATTTAGCTTTAAATTAATTTTTAATAATGAATCCATATGCACTTTTAAGCTATAGACATATTTTTTGGAATATTTATTTTTTATGCTAATTTTCATGTTATAATAATTTAAAGTTCTCTAATTTCGTTTTCAAAACAAACAGTAACGAAATAACACAATCTGGGTTAAAATATGTTCAAGATAAATCTGATTCCCTAGGCCAAAATGATTTAGAAGTTCCTACTTCGCTGATAGCTTGGCAAATAAAAGAGATGTAATATC
The DNA here is from genome assembly GCA_026543865.1 of Argiope aurantia. Classification (NCBI taxonomy): domain Eukaryota; kingdom Metazoa; phylum Arthropoda; class Arachnida; order Araneae; family Araneidae; genus Argiope; species Argiope aurantia. The sequence goes on from JAPMOR010025630.1 coordinate 81,052, forward strand.
CTAATATTTAACAATATACTAAAGCGCTTAAAAATAAAAGTAACTTGCTCGCCGTTGAAAGGTAATGCATTTGATAATATGAAACTTCTTGAAATTTCAGTACAGAGTGAATATTGGCGATATAGATAACTTTTTAGAAAGCCTTTTAGAAAAAGAATGTTTGATTGTGAATAAAACTCTTGAATAATAATAATATTTTATTTTAACTAACATTTACTTATGAGCTAATACACACTTTTTAAGTCATTGACTCATTGTTTGGAGGATTTAATTTTCCACATTAATATACATACTATCGTAATTTTAAATTCTCTAATTTCGTTTTCAGAGTAAAAGAATAACAAGATAACACAATCTGGGTTAAAATATTTTCAAGATAAATGTAATTCTCCAGACCAAGATGATACAGAAAATCCTACTACGATGTCAACTAAATATATATAATACTCTTATATATTCGATAACTCAAATTAAAGACTCTAAATAATTTTGATTTTATTGCGTGAAATATATTCTTTATCTTTATCTTATCTTACCATTATCTTATCCTTATATCTTTATTGTGATTTATTTATTATTTATTTACAAAATTAAAAAAAAATCTAATGTCGCATATGATACACCAGAATGTTTGAATTATCATTAAGTCCTTGAGAAATTTACCCAAATCTTTTGCAAAACTTGAAATGCAGGTTCATTTTATATAAATAAAGTGATAAAATCGGGTCCCTAGATGTTTCTTCTAATACTTTATTTCAGAAAGAAACCTTTTGGTTCTGCCAGTTTCTTATTTAGAATACTTGTTTATTTGATAAATATTTGCAACAGAAAAAGTTTAAAATATCAATTTCAAAGGGTGATTGTGAAAAACAGAAACTACGTAGTAAAAAAGGAATTTCTGAGACAAAGTACCAATAAAAATTAAACTGTTTTCCTCTTTTTATACTTTTCGTTTTTTTTTTTTCATTTAAAATAAATTTTAAAGCTATTCTTCTCCAGAAAAATGCTTGCTCAGTTTGTTTGTTTGTTTCTGTTTTCCTAAAAAATAGTTCTGATACTTGTTACAAACTCTAACAGGAGATTGGATTTAAAAACAAAGAGAACGAAAACATTTTTTTATTATTATTCTGAAAAAATACAGGATGATTTTAAAATAAAAGTTGGAGATTATTTGCATATGTAAGTGTATGTAATCAAATCTTTGTCCCTTGTATAAGATTTGAAATCTTATCAAAAATTTTATTTTTTAAATAAAAATCTATAGAATTAAAGAATAAATTTCACTCGTAATAATTTTTTTAAATTAATGACAAACTTTTCTTACGGTTAATCAACAATGAGGCAATTATCTGCTTTCAGTGAATGGAACAAAGCATTTAGTGATGCATTATCTAATCATACTAATTATTACTATTTGCAATGCATTTATTTTTGAATAGAATATTACAGATAAGTAAAACAAAATAGTCAAATATTCCAACAAAACGAAAGAACATATATATATATTATTAATGAGGGTGATTTTATGTTTGTTTTTTAACTATTTATTCGCGTATCGTTCTTTTATTTAATGGAAGTTAATTAGAGAATGGAATTGATTTACGAAATGTTAATCATTTACTTGCAGAATAGTTATTCCATTAGCAGTAATTGATTTGTATAAATTTATTCTTAATAAATTTATACAATTATTTCTACTGTGTTTATTTATTCATTCTTCTCTATTTATTACAATGCATTTACTGACATTATTTTTTTGTTATACTGGATTCTGAATAAGCAAATGACACCTTCACTAGTTTTCTTACTGACGAAAACTTTCTACTGACTTTTTTGAGTGATGTAATTCGGAAATCATTTAAATTAACTACGGTTTTTGAAAGATTATTTAATGAGCATTTGATATTTATAATAATTATATTTAATACCTAGTACATTATTTTACCACTGATTAGAAAGCATTAGACATGCAAAGCATTGTTTCTGGCAATGAATATACTGATATAATTTTGTTTTATTATGTTGAAATTTCAATTTACAATCGACACTATCGAAAGCTTTCTTATTGCCGAAAAATATCTTCTACTTTTAAGATCGAAACAATTTAGAAATTATTTAAATAAACTACAGTTTTTGAACGATTATTTAATGAGCATCTGATTTTTATAATAATTATCTTTAAGAACTAGGGCACTATTTTCATCACTTATTGGAAAGAATTAGATCTGCAAAGCATTATTTATGACAGTGTATTTAGTGACATATTTATTGTTGTGCTGGATTTTTAATATGCAAAGATGCCATCGCAATTTTCTTATCGCCGAAAATGTTTATTGTCTTTTATGATTGATACAATTTAGAAATAATTTAAATAAACTACCTATTTCTGAAATATGATTAAAGGAGCATCTGATTTTTATAATAATTATCTCTAAGATCTATTACACTATTCTCGCCACTCATTGGAAGGATTTCGTCTTTTCTTTGAGTCCATCAAAAAGCAAGAAATATTTTTACATAATTTCCAACACCCGGAATAGAAAGTTAGAAAGATAACATATGGAAATAGCATAGAAAAAAGCTAGCATATGGAAATTTAACTCTAGCTTTGCATTTATTTCTTTTCTGTTTCCTTTACCTCAGTCCCTAACGATATCTCCAGAGGAGACAAACCGCAAGAACAACCATGATCTGTGATTTCTTTTCTCCGACTGGAACATGTTGTGCTCTGCTCATCCTCTCTTATTGACTGAGGTCAAACTTTAACACCACCTCGCAGCCGTAAAATGCTGTAATGATGCTGAAAAGGCACGAAAGAGAGAAGGGGAAAAAAGGTATGCGGATTGAGGCGCAAGAGCGGGAAGGGATTCAGAGAGGATAGAATAGCGTGCCATCCAATCTGTGCTGGTCATGGGATGCCATATCTGATACTGGATCATGGGCTCTATGACTGCCTCTGTGAGCTTGCCGCATATCCCGACCACCATCGAAAGCTAGGGGAAATAGCACAATTGCAAATGAGTAGATATAGCCCGGATTTTGTTGTATAAGCATAATATTGCCTTATTTCTTTTTGAAAGTCAATTATGTTGTTCCTTATGTGTCATTTAATGACATTCATGAATAAATATAATGTATAATATATATTATATAAAAATAAAATATAATGTAAATATATAATGTTAAATAAATATAATATAATGTTAATAAAAAAATATAATGTTAATTGAAAATATGAAAATATATTTATTCCACTAAGCAGATTTAAACAAGAAAAATCTGTTTTACATGAATGATCAATTCAAATTTGATTTTTCTTTGAAAAGGGTTTAATTATAAATATTTGAGTAAAAACAAATTGCCTATAAGACAGCGTGAGATAAATGCATTAACATATCACGATATTAAAATATTTTATATTTTTCATTATGTGTGTTATCTTCTTATTGTATAAATTGACTATTATTATTTAAAAACTGGAAAACAGAAAAGCATTAAAATGCTTTTGTAAACATTTAAAGGATATATTTGTTGGCATTGATTTTGATTCTTGAAACATGCGAAATACTTATGTATCTAAAATACTAATTATTATAATTAAGTAAATAACAAATGATGATTTTATTGTAAAAAATGGGTTTCATTAAAGTCTCAAATGTTAACAAAACTTTACTCTTTCTTACATAACACATTATTTACTTAGTACAGGAAATAGATAGCGCATTTCCTTTGTTACAATTTTAATAATTTTGGAACTCAAAGAATAAGAAAAAATCCATTGAATAACGTTACATATACACTTCAACTTTTAAATAAATAAATAATTTAAACTATTAACTGTGCAGGGATAAAATCTTCAGAGCATTATCGAGGAAAGTTCGAAAAAAAATTGACAAAAAAAGTATTTTATTCCAAATGTTCAAATTATATTAAAATATACTCTTATATAAACAATCAGAAAACATTTTCCCCTACATATAAATTTCGGATTACAACTCTTTTCCATTAAGTAAATTGAAACTTGTAAATGATTTTTAGTATTATTTAATGTCTGAATTTGATAATTTTAGAAAACAATTTTAATATAATATTTGTTGTATTCATGATCCAGGTTCAAATATCATTATGAAAAGTAATTATTAGGTATTTAAATATTCGGTGCACTCATTTGATCAGTTATTTAGGAAATGTTTATAGTTAAATTCATTTAAATGCATCTGCATTTAGTTATCAAAATATAAAAATGAAATAAGGCCAGATATTGTTTGATATAAATTGATTAATATTTCTTTGAAAAATTTAAGCGCTATCACTTAATGTTAAAATAAGCTTTCCATATTCATGATATAACATCCTATTAATCAGATACACAAAATATTTCATTTATAGTTAAGCTTAAATGAAAAATTCGAAATCTATTCAGTTTAAATTCAAAAATTTAAGTGTAATATTTAGACTTAAAAAACTGGAAATCTTCTGAAAAATTATTATGATGCAGAAACTGTGGGGAATTACATCATTTATAAGGAAAATGTTGTTTCACTGCATCGGATGCTATTTACTATTTCATTACATTCATTTTTAAGATTCTTGTGAATGCCTATTCTCTGAAATTTGTAATTATGAACAAGTAATGGGAAGTATTCATTTTTCCAATTACATGATACTTCAGAATAAGAGCTAGGAATCATATCGTGTTTTTTTTTTTCCTAGACAGTAGAGGCAGAAATACTTTCTATAACAAAAAAAATTCTTATTTGTTTTATTTTAAAACACAGTTTGAACTTTTCTTTATGGTTTTGGAGATTCAGTACCATGAAGGAGAGTTTCAAACATAACAACCTTCTGCTGGAAACAAACATTTACCGTCTAAATCCGAAGAACATTTATCAATTTAATGATTTCCAGCTGCTCTTGTGCGCTAAATATTATTCCAAAAAACCCAATGCGAAATCTTTTTCAATTTTTGGGGTGAATCCCTTCACAGAATTCTGCTTTTATTTTCTTGCTCTTTCCTCAGGAACTCTGGATTCTTCCCCTTTTTTTATGCCTTTTTGGCTTTTGGAGATAATAAAAATTTCTTTTATTATTTTTATTTTCACTTCGTCCTTTATGGATATATATATTTCTTTTGCCGATCAAAATGTATCCGAATCTTCCACGAGCAGTAGCATTAAGGAACGACCAGAGCTTTTGGCAGAACCCCGGGTGGTAAGGTAATATAGCGTCTCGAAAAGTTCCAGAGCACGGGATTTTAAAGAACGGCAAAAGTACTTAAAGCATGGGGATATGATATTCCTTGATTAAAATTGGATTCCTCTCAGCTGTCGCCAAGAGTTTCTTTCAACAACTAAATTTTTGGTTATGAGCATGGGAGATGACTGACTGAAGTTTCAAATGATATTTAAAAATAATTCTTCAAGGGCATCAAAAAGATCTTGCATTCATTATAGTAGAAAACGGAGAAAACGGCCTAATTAATATGCAGTAGATCATTGATGTTTGTTCTTTGAGGTTTATTAAATTCTTAAAATGATTAATTATTGATCATTTCATGATTATTCTTTAAATTATTTTAATAATTTATATAATTAGGCATTTGTAATACATTTACTTGAATTATTTAGTATTTATATAAAATTCCCTCATTTATTTTTGTTTTCTTAAGTAATCTTTCGAACTATTGTGATTGTTTGATTTTCAATTCACTATTCTTGGAACAATTTCACATCTTTGATGATCGAAATTCAGAATCCCTTATTAAATAGTATCATATGTTCATCTATTGTCTATATTAAAACTTTTTTATTTTCTTGTAAATAAGTATTTCTTCATTTTTTTTTTTGAAATTTTTCTTAAAATAAATAATTTTGAGGAATACGCAAACGTAGTACACATCAATAATCTTCAAAAAGTCATTTCCTTTTGTTTTCCTTACTGGCGTTTTCGAACTCCTTTTATTCATTTCTAGTTTAGCTGTTGAAGGGTTTGATTGTAACACATTTATAAATTCTTTTTTTTGTTGGAAATTCTTTCATGGTAAGGATAGAAGACTTTTGCAACTTTGGTCAGTGCTAGCAAAGTAAAAATTACGAATGTTTAATAGTTAAGAACATAGGGTTAACACTTTTTTTAAAAGAAGATTCCCTGTACATAACGAAATTTTAAAAAAATTAAATATCTGTATATAATGTCTTGAAGTGAAATTCCTGTTTTAATAAGATAAAAATAACTTTTCTTTTTTCTTCATCATGTTACAGCATCTAAAAATTTGGATTAATCAGATCAAAATAACTTAAAGAAAAAAGTTAAAAAAAATATGATGATCAATGTTTATTAAAAGACTTTTAACAACCATTTGCAGCTTTTACTAATAATAATGTTAATAATTAATAAAACGAATAACAAGAATTTTCTATTTATTATTTGGACTATTTTTATTCTTCTAATCATTTTCAAAAATTTCTCAAATTCTTCATCATTTTCAAAAATTTC
>JAPMOR010025630.1:87556-109253 GCA_026543865.1 Argiope aurantia
ATCATTTTCAAAAATTTCTCAAATTCTTCATCATTTTCAAAAATTTCTCTTACTCTTCATCATTTCCAAAAATTTATTATTTTAATTAATGCTGATCAATACTTCAAATAAATTTAATAAAACTTTTTCAAAGAAGTGATATCAAATATGTTTTTTCGAATAATAATTCAACAGAGCAAAACAAGAAACTATTTCGGATAGTCCAATCTTTCGAGCAGTTTATAAGATTCGAAGCTCTGAAATGATTGACTATGTGTGGAATGCAGAAATTAATTAGCGACCTCGCTGAAGTCAATCAATGAACTGTAAATCAACTATATTAATATCCATCATTAGTCCACGGTTATTGATGAACTAATTTTAAGCACCCTGGTGAGGTGGGAGATTAATAAAATCCTCCATCAGGTACAGATCGAAAACTCCCAGCTGTTGTAGTATATTGAATAAGATTTCGGATAAGCTTTAACTGTAGGTAATTCTATATCGGTTTTCAAATCGACTTCATTGACAGCCATAACGATTTTCTGAAATACATCTTCTTTTACAACCTCATAAACGTAAAATTGGGATATGTTTTCATAATTTGCACAAAGCAATATCTTGTTCCTCTCTTCAATCAACAGTTAGAATTAAAATATCGGTGATAGTAAATCACTTTCAATTAACACTTTTGTTATTGAGAATAATTTTGTAAAATGAAATAACTTGTTTCTTTCAACTTGTTATTTACAGTTTGTTTTACTCTCAGAATTAGCATTCCATGCTCTCAAATAAAGTAATTTCTTTAAATAGAACATCACAATGCATTTTTCAATTAATGATCTACTCAATATTTTATAGCTCTATAAATATAAAATTCTGAGGGCGTTTTCATGCATGTGTTTCGTTTTTATCAAAAGCATGCAATTAAAATTCAAGTCATTCTAAATAGCTTTAAATTATCAATTATGTCATAAGTAATAAATACATTAAAATGTATTTTATTTCTTTCATAATCAGACCTAATATATTATACTTTCAAATAAATTGTTTGCTTTACGTCACCCTAAATTTTAAAAATAAACTTTTAGACCAACAAAATGGATTAATAACTATTCTCAAAATATTTCTCAGCTGTAACTTCTTTTTGTTATATTTTTCAGAATAATTATGTTCATCATATAAAATAATTCGACGAAATAAAACATGAAATTTTTGTAACAGTTAAATGAATATTATCCAGCATTTTTAATATCTGCAAGAATATTATCTTTGTAAATTAAACATTATTGGTTTGAAAAATTCTTCAATCTTCATTTAAACAAATTAGCTTAAATAATTTATTTTTTTAATTTCATTTAAAAATTCGTCTGGGATTTAATTTTAAAAACCTGTTGACTTTTCCCTATACATTTGTTATTTCTTGTTGTTTTGTCGTTGTTCTCTTGTTTCAAACTAACAAAGAAAAGATATAAAACATTTTCTATTTCCAATTTCTGGAATACAGGTTTTAATACGATAAAAGATTTATTTTGGCTTAGAAAGATTTACAACCCAATTTTAATCTATAGAAATATTTCTACTGACGGAATGCGTGATTTTTATCAATAATTATACTAAAATGGTATCTGAGCCGACCCGTACTTTGTTGTATCTTTACCGCACAAGAAAAAAGAAATTCGATAACAAAAGACTTAAAGTCCAAGTATATCGTCTATGGTGGGTAAAAGGTAAAATGGACATTAAACCTAATTATCTTTCCCTTTAGCCGCTGTTCTGTTTTTAAATTATAGTTTCATATGAATCAAAAAGAAATAGATTCTTCAATACTAATAAATAGAAGCCACATTAAATTTAATGACTGAGTTATATCCAATTCTAGGCTATAAAGATAGGAAATAATTTCTGAAAGATCACACTATCAGTTGAAGATGTTTTCTTACTATATGTTTTAATGTTGTAATACTAATAAATGCTTTTGGCAAATAAATCGATCGTCCAGAATTATAGTTTTATGGCTGCTAAACTACCAATAAGGAAGGCGCTGATAAAATTTCTATTACAAATCCCAACCAATGTATCGCATTTAAGAGCATAATGACATTGCAGGATTCAAAGTATTGAGATATATTTTGTAAGACGATAACACAATCATCTGTAGTGACATGAAAGTAGAAAAGTCGATAAAATTAACAGTCATAAAAACTTTCTCTACGATTTAGCAAATATAACTTTGGTATATCAACTCGCATATCTAAAATTATGATTTATTCATTGAAACATTCATTCAGAAGTCTTATATAAGATTTTTGTAAATTCTCTCATATAACAACTTGTACAATCTCCAAATAAATAAATAAAGTATACATTATATAAATAATACATATTTTGTACTGAAAATTGTATTTCAATATTTGATAACAGTTTACCAGTTTATTAAATAAACTTTTAAGAAAAGAAAACTTGAGCATCAAAAACAGTTTTTAGTAATTTTCAGAATATGATGCTGTTTATTTTCAACACCATTGTTTAAAAACATTGTGAATATTAGTTTAATTTTTTAAGATTTAATTGTATAAATGGCTAAAGATGGATATCAAAATATCTTTTTGGCACAGAATATATATTTGTAAAATTGTGAAAAAATATATTTTGAAATAACGTAATTTTTCCAACGACCTTTCACATATGAAATAAATCTACAAAAATATAAAGATTTTTAGAAGATATTTTTAAGAGATATTTTTCGAAGAGAAAAACTAGTATATAAATAAAGCAATGCTAATTATCAAACAATTTATTTCTTTATTCTGATTTAGAAGAAATAAATATGTTTTGTAAGGAATGTGAAATTTGTTATTCTCAAACTATAATAGAATATAGATGTTCAGTTATGTTAAGGTCCCATTTTCAAACAACACTAAGGATATTCTGGAAAGGGCCTCATAATTTTGTACCTCTAAGATGATGGGAACAACACCTGACCTTGCACATCCTCTCTAAACTTCAGCACCTAACCAGTGGGAGGACGATTGACTCCCAAGTATTTAACGTGCTCCACACTGACTTACACGAGAAGTCTTCTTTTGGAATCGGGTCTCGAACCGGAAACTTTCCGGTTGGGACCTTACCATCAGATTACCGCTTCATTTAAAAAATGTAGAAATATTGCCTGAATAAATGGAGAAAGGACTTGAAGGAAGAGACAGATAATAAAAGAATATACTATATTATTTGCCCATTTATAATTATGTGTTTTTCATTTATTTAGTTAACTTATCAAAAAAATTCAGATTTTATAAGATCCTTAGATTTTATAAACCCTTCATTTTCAACTAAAATTATAAATTTGAATGAAACATTCTATGAAAATACTTTTGTTAATTATTTTAATTCCATCAAAATTCATTTCTAGTATAATACAATATAATCCCTACATTCTAATTTAGTTTTGAAATTTTCTTTCAAACAATAACATTTATTTCAACATTTAAAAAGTATCCAAATTATATCACATTAGTTTTATTGAGTATAAAACTGAGAATTCCATCCAAAATATACCAACATATTCTAATGTAATATCCCAGAATCTATTTTAGTTAGAGAAATGTTACGTTGCGAAAGATCTAATTTATAATCCAGTTATGCTCCTACTACAAAATAACCCGCAAAATCACAGTCTTCCAGGCACATCTAGTTTCCCTAAACATAAACATCCCTTTACATTGCAGCACATATCCGAAATAATCAAGTTCTCCTTTAGGCCGGATGAATGCGATAAAAGATCTAATAACCGTAACTGAGATTAGTCAGGCCGTGCTATAAAAGGGCAGAATGAAAATGGTGTCCATAATGGAAAACAAGCTAGCAGGCACAAGATACTATTTGAGCAGGGAATGTTTATCTTGCCTCGTTTAGGTCTCTTTAAGACTTTATTGAAGGATTCGCATAGTGTGTGTTGCCTAATAAAATGACTAAGCATCCAGAGGAAATTTGTTGCTTGTAGAATATTATGCATTTAATGCATATTGTATAAATGCATCTTTATCAATTAGATGAATTCATTGGGAAGAGAATGATGACAACATCATCATTTCAAGTTCAATTTCTTGTATTTGGATCTGTTTTCAGATTAAATTAGCAGTTGAATACATTAACTTTATTTCATTTTTCAACTCTTCTAAAATGAGATTGGCATTATTCATATTCTCATAATTGTAATTTTTTTTTCAAATCTGAAACGTTTTTTCAATGTGCTTATTTAACATATTATTTTTATTATGATTACCGTTTGCCTTTTAGTCTCAAAATTTCAAATATTATTTTGAATCAAAATATTTAATTAAACACTTCCACATCCTTGTCAGAATTTATTATATGATTCGGATGCTATGCGTTTCCTAATAATCTTGTTAAGCATCTAGGTGGAAATTTTTCGCTCGTAAAATGATATTTGCTTAATATTTGTAAAATGATATTTCTTAATTTGTTCATACTCATCTTTATAGATCCGATGAATATTTTTGAAGAAAACAAAAGCGATTCATTATAGACTAAGTTATGATTCTTAATCTGTAGTTAGATTTGTATCCTGATTCTTGCAGAATCGTTGAATTGTGTCATGTTTCTTGTAGAACATGTATTTTACATTATTTTAACCTTATCTATAATTCGATTTACCTTACTTGTATTCTACTTTTTCTCTGTTTTTTTCTGACAAAATTTGAAAATTTTATAATAAAATATATATATAAATTTGAAATATATATATATATATATATATATATATATATATATATATATATATATATATATTCTTCTTATATAACTTTTTAAGAAATTTTGAAATGCTAATTTAACACTGAATGTTTTCTAGTCTTTAAGTCTCTTTAAGAGTTTGGAAGAAATTTGATATGAAAAATTTATATATACACATATATATGTATCTTTTGTAAATGATGTGTGTGTATGTGTTTGTTTGTGTGTGTGTGTGTGTGTGGCTAACAAACCTTAGATCTTTAGTCACCATTTCTGATACAGATATTCTGTGAAAGGTAAGATTAAAATTTTAATAAGAATTTTAATAAATTAAAAAGTTATCGGAATTTTGAGGTTTTTAATCATAGTTTCCCTAAATATTATAGCACAAAAACATTATCATCATTTTAAAATTCAAAATATTGTTGTGGTTTTTTTTTTTCGATACTAGAATTGTTCTTCTCTAAAATTGCTTTTCTACTTTTGATAATAATTTAAAAATATTTGAATTTCATCATTAACTGAAACTCAAATAATTGCAATTGTTCCTACAAATATTTTTTCCTAGTTTTTTTTGTCTTTGCTGACAATGAAAATATGGGGTTAAGATTAATTTTCCAGAATGCGTAGATTTTTATTTAAAGAATGCGTTTTATACATGCTTTGAATGTTTTTACTCTTACAAATAATATTTCACTTCAAAGATAATTACGCCATTAAAACTTCTATTAAAGTGCGTCCATCTTTAAACACTGCTGCTCTTTAATGTGATATAATTAGATGAATAAAATTATTTTATCCTTCTTACCACTTGAAGATGGTATTATCTTATTATTATTTTAGTTCGCTGAGTGTTTTGATGAACCATATAATTTTTATTGGTTAATCCTCTAAATCATTATACATATAATAAAATAATATTCTAGAGTATACCTCAAAGCTGAACGATTCTCCTTTCAGTTCTTATTTTAAATCAAAATACTCAATTTCACCAGGAAGTTCTTGTATTTGTTGAAGTTCCCATTTTCTAAAATAAAGCTCCAATATATTATTATATAATTATATAAAAGTTATATAAAGATGTATATATAAATAAGCATATACATTTTTATTGATTAATCTTTTAAGTTATTACACAGATAATGAAAAATATTTTGTAGTATACATAAAACTTCCATGCCGAACGGTTCTTCTCTCTGTTCTTATTTTAAATAAAAAATACTTAGTTTCACCGCAAAGTTTCTATATAAATTGAAGTTCAAATATCCTCATTGTCCGCAAAAAGGCTCTAATTTAGATCGGATGACAGAAAATTTGGAAGACGCATTGCAAGAAATAAGCTGAAGGCTTTTATCACAACACATATTGCATGTCTACTAAATTTTAAAGATAAAAATATGTCGCCAATGAAATCATCAAGAGCGATGAACTATGCTATGAAAACCTTTTGCATTGCGAGCTCAACGTTTAGTATCTGTTAATTTTTTACATTTATGGTAAAATGACAATTGTGTCATCCATTCGCATGCCATGATGACATCAAATATATCCACATGCACACATGCAAGCTTACACAGATATACACACACAAATGAACACATACACACACACACATGCAAGCATACATAGATACACACTCACAAATGAACACGCACACAAACACACGATTCTTTAACAAAATATGAGTTGTTCTTAACAATATTTGAGCTGTGTTTCACGTTTCATGAAAATTTGACATAACGCTATGCATTCTGCCCTAACCGTAGATAAAAAAGAAACTATTTGTTAAAATTCCTTAAATTATTGATAATTGATTATCTATATTCATTAAATGCATAGTAATGATTTCAATAATTCCTCAAATTATTGATAATTGATTGTGCATGCTAATTAAATGCATATCAATAATTTCAATATTTTCTTAAATTATTAATAATTGATTATTCATATTGATTAAATTCATATCAATAATTTCAATAATTCCTCAAGTTATTGATAATTGATTATGCATACTGAAATAAATTTCATTGCACATATGGATTATTTCTGCAGTTTTGCTAAACAAATCTTTTTGAAAATTTGTATATAATTGAATATTGTCCTCTAACATACATTCTTAATGACGCATCGTTTTTGCGGAACTGAAAGAAAGCATCTCTTAGTGTCTTTGAAATGGCATTAGAAACATAAATTTGAAAGGGCCTAAAATATTTCCTAACAGAAGAATTATTCTTGACAGATTTTAAATACAAAAAAATACTGTCAAGATGTGATCCATATAAAGTATGTTGTGAGAATATACAATGTTTCCCAGTTGAACTCGAAAAATAGAAAGCTATTTACAAATTATTATCAGGGAAAACTACGGGCATGCAATCCATTTCACTCAACTGTAGGCTGTGCGGGATATATCCATACACTGTGTATCTCTCGAGGACAATCTGATAAACAGGACAATTTATTAAAAGAAATCGCCTAGGAGTAGATATAAATTCTGATGTTCCGTTACTCCTGACTGCGACCATGGACATTAAGACAAAAAATGTCTGTAATTACTCCCTGTCTGACAGCCGTAAAATGACTGTAGTGGAAAAATGGAGCAGAGTAAAGAAAAGAAACAAATTGCACTAACGGGAAAATAACAGAACAATCTCCTCTTATGAAGTTAACGTCTTTTTTATGTGTTTCAGTCGTATCAAGGGATTCAATGTGGTGCAAAGGAATGAGATGCCGGTTGATAACAGTGAATTGGGACACCAGGGAAATGGTATGTGAGGTTTTATTATTGCTTCCTAATATTTGGACAAAACATTACGAGCTCGAACTTGGAAGAAATTTTCAATATTGCCACCTCACGGTGAAAGTAATGTTATTTGTTAGATTATATATGTCTTGGGGTTTCAGACATTTCATCAAATAAAGTATGTGATTGTTTCTGAAATCTATGAACATGTTCTGTTATTACACTGTGTCTTAAATTGGGAAGGTATAAGGCATGAAGAATGTAAGAATTCATATGGCTTTATATTTTATATTTCTTATTCTTATCTTTCTTATATATTTTTCGAAGTTATATTGACAAGAGTTTATTGCAAAAGATTATGATATAGTTGTATGGTGTAAGTATAAAAAAATATTAACTGTGTTTTGCTGTAAAATCTTGAAGAAAACTCAACCTTAAATTACTGCCAAATCAATTTACTTTAAAACAGGAGAAAGCGAAGATTAATCTTCAAAGCAGTTTTAGGATATTATTGCCAGAGAACCAGCCCATCATAATCAGAATAAAATGCAACGAAGTTGAGCCATTCAAAATAATGGAAGGAGCGCTTAAGAGGTCGTTGGCTACCTTTAAATAGCCCGGAAAAGGGTTCTTCGTTTCGTAAATGAAACTGGAGATAGAATTAAAGAATTTCTTCAAAAGCTACTTAAGAGTGTCAATATATAGCTATTATATCTCAAAAGAAGTGGAAAAATTCGCATGACTCAGAAGTAGTTTTGAGGTTGAAATTAAATGGATAGGAAATTAATTCATCTTTTGATAAGATAAATTAAATTCGTTATTCAACTTATTATATGTTACATTTGTACATGCATATGTAGCTTGATGATATCAAGGGAACAGTTTTCATTATTAATGTACAACTAATGCAGAAAAATATATAATACATACATTTTTTTATATTTTTTATTTATCACTTATACAGCGGAATATTCAATGTATTAAATATAAATTATCATAAACACGATTAATTATAAAATTTACTCTTCTATTTCTTTTTTCATTTTCTTTTAATACAGAGTAAATTAAAGTACTGAGCAGTGTTATATTATCATTAGAAATATTAATCTGCTTTTTGACTCCAAGTATGAATGAATGGATGATCCAGATGCTGATTTCCTATTGATAAGGGGAACTTATTGACAAAAAATTTTACCAAACAATAAAATTTATCGCAAAATACATTATGTTGACAGACAAAGATAAATATGAAATGTAATTAAAATTTACTTTCTTTATATTTAGTGAGGTTTTTTTTTATAATGATGAGTTTATTTATTTGTTACTTTATAGGTAAACATAGATTATTTTCTTTTAAATTGGAAAGGAAGCCGTGAATTTTAAATTATTTAATTCACTAAATTTAAGTTATTAATATTTTAGCTATGGTATTTCTTTACAACTTTTTTAATGAGTTAAAATAAGAATATCTTAAAAACATGAAATCAGAGAGAAGAAGAAAAACAAATTCACATATTTGCAGACAAAAAAAATTATTTAAGGAATGAGATAGCAACACGCAATTTGCAAATTGTGTATCATTGGAAACAATGAAGAATAATTGTATTTTGTATAAATATATGATTATCATAGAATTCATACCGAATTCAAAGTACGTAATTTATCTTACTGACTACCAAAATTTATAACAAGCTAACTGAAATGGGAATGATATATACATATTTACCTATGTTTGTCACATTATTGATGTTAACTTAAATGTTTAAAACGTCGATTTTGTTTAGTCGCTTTGTATTTATAACATCCATTTTCAATTCACAACAGTAACCACTAAAATACTACTACTCCGTTGCTCCTGGTACTTCTATTCGTTCGTAGGAATCTCTTGATCAAAATGATTTTTCTGACCTAATTAGTCCCGCTAACAGAATTTAGAGAAAAAAATCCAGATGAAAGTAGAAGAAGAGTAACTTGAAGTATCTATAACAAATCATATCTTTGTATGACAGTAGTTTCTAATCCATTATCATATGAGTGTTCGATGATTCATGGTTTTCAAAGGAATTTTTAATTTTTCTCATTGTTCTCTAAACTGATTTTACAATTCCATTTTATATATCTTCATATTCAATCAAAGATTGCATTTGGTGTTGCCTGTGTTTAGAGAAGGAATTTTCCTTCAAATGATGCAATTCAGCCCTATTTTTATTTATTGATTTAACAAAGTCCATTCTTTATATAAAAAGAAGAAGAATCTTGTCATAGTCGATGAATCCAAAATATGCAACATTTTTTCCCTCCAAGTATAAATTATTCATACTTTGACCCTTTCTTCTTATTAAAGTTATTTATCTCGCCTCTCTTGTGTTATTCGCAAAAAAAAAAAATTAGAATTGCAATCATATTAAAAATGCAACGACTTCATAGTCTAAATATTAGTCCAAAAATATAAACTGAACATTTGTTAACTGAAATTTCATATGTTTCTTTCAGGCAGTTGTATAAGCTATCGGCGCAGACTGAAATTTATTGCCTTTGATCAAAGCATAATTTTTGGTTGAATTTAAATACCCCCATCCCCTATTTGGTTGATTCATATTCATGACCTTTGACATTCAAAATCAGCAATAACATTTTTATAAGAAATTAAGTGATTTTATTTTTTAAAAGCCTTAAAATTCTGCAAAAAATACTCAATTAATATTCTAAAGGAGATCCAAACTTCTCAATCTATTGTATGAAAATTCATCTTCTATTTTCAATAATCATAAATCTCGTATGAGGATGTTTATATCATATTGTGTGTAAATGAGGTTCGTAGGGTGAGATATTTCAATGACGATAGGAGCATTCATCTTTTCATTTCCTTTCTATACCACTTTCTGATACATTTTCTTCAACCAGTTGTGCAATTATCAGAAAATTGATAATTGTACAACTGGTAATTTTTCAATACTAAATAATTGTACAACAATTACAATTGTACAACTGATAATTTTGCAATAATAAATATATGTTTATAATCCAGTGGCGGATATGGTTTATCATCTTTGCCATTGTATTTACCATTTCTACCTTTAATTATTATAATGGTATTGATGAAGAATTTTATGATTCGTGCTGCGCCATCTGAATGGCAAAGTTTATATAACAAGGAAACATTCAAAGATTATTGAGACTGCTTACATGTAAAATTTTAAGGAGAGATCACTTTCACTATTTTGTCTCTCATTCAGCAGCTAGCGCATAATTTGTCATATTCTTACTTTCTCGTTAGTAATGTAAATAAAGAGAAAATATGTGTGTCAAAAGTTCCGAATTCGTGACTTCGTCGAATTTCCCTTTTCAGACTCCATGAATCTGGAAAGCACTCTTTTGAAATTTATTTGTTTGTGAACATGACAACTCAAAACTGCTATAAGCTAGAAACATAAAATTTGATATATAGTCTGTACTCAAAGCTTGTTTTGTACTAAATTCTGAACGAAATTCATTCAAAGGAAGTGTGTCTGACTGTCTATGTCTGAATGTACGAGATAACCATAAATCGTAAACAGTGATTAAAAAATATTTGGTGCACAGGTTTAATATTGGAATATAGATCTCCATTAAATTTGTAATTAAATCCATCGAGGGGTCTGACCGTCTGCCGGTCGGCACTTTCTCATGCATGTAAATGTTGAAACTGAAAACTTCAATGACTTGCCACTAAAACTTTTGTTCTGTGTCAAATTAGGTTTATGTGATTAATTCGCCAACGATCATTTGTTAGATTCAGTAAAAACGCTCTATTCACGACAATGATTGGTCTTCTATAACTGTTTTTCCTCAGTGGTAGGCAGTAGAAACACAACTATCATTTTTCTTTATTATGCTTTGAAGCGCGTAGATTTCATGTATAAGAAATCTAACCACTCCTGGCGTTCATGGCTAGCCATGCTAATCTCCATGACTTGCAAATGAAGGAGGAATAACACCTTCATTAGAAAATTTACGAGAAAGTTTCCAGGTGCTATCTTATTCACAGGAGTCATAATTAAGTGTTCATTTTTAAAGCAACATTTCTACATATATAACAGAAATTAATGGGATACTTTCCACACCTTTTTGGCATATTTAATAAACATCTAAAAAATTCACTACCAAATATCTGCCATTACTATGTAACGTTATGCGGCATTCATCACTAGATTCTTTCACTATAATTTTAAATACACATAAATATGTATTTTCTAATTCTAAACTGCGAGTGTTTACTTTCAAATATTATTTTTGATTATATATTATCAATAATTTATTTGTATCATTATCAATAGTTTTTTTAAATGTATAGTAAATTTTATTTTATTATATCATTGGGAGAATTATTGATTCCGGAAACACAGTACTAGAAAAAATATTCCGTGGCATAAAAGCTGATGGTAATTTTAAAAAAAATGTTTGTACTTTTGAATTCCACAAATTAATTTACATTAGAAACAATAATGTTTTCAAGATGCCAAACCTTCCTAAACAAAGCAACTTTATTTCTGACATTTTTAAATCTGCTTTTAAAAAGTAATATCCCAAAGCTAGATCCCAAAGCTAGAAATATTTGCAACATAATTAAATTTTCTTTGTCGTGAATTTGAAACATTCACACAATTATTTCATAAAATTTATTTTCTTAACTTCCATGCTCTTTCTAAACAGTGTTCTTGGGTTTTTCAATCACATATTTTTTTTATTTTAGATTTCAGATTCAGTCTCAGTTTTGAATGCTTTTGAAGAACAAAGCATCATATTATTTATGAAAATAGAAAATAATAATAGACACAGAGGATAAATAATTTATTGATTTTAAAATAATGGCATTTATCCCATTGTTGTTTTTATAAGAATTGAAGAAAAAAATTTGCCCCCCATGAGTAAGCAATGGATTACGGAAAAGTTTACAATAGTGTTTACTTTATATTGAAAAATGTTGCATTTTTTTTTTTTACTATACGATGTTAAAAATAATAATACACTTTTCAAATGACTTAACTTATTTAAACAACTTTTAGATTTTTTTTTTGTATAACGTAAACTTTGGAAATGTTTAATGTAATTCTTCGATTACGTTATACATATTCCATTATATTGGGCAAGAAATTAATTTTAAAAATTTTGTGTTATTGAATCCTTTTTGTTATTAGATTAACCATTCTGAAGGAAAATAATTTTAAGAGTTATAAGTTATTAACTAATATTTTTTACTGGATAATTGAATATTAAAAGATGTTATGATTTAAGTCACAGTATTATTAAAATATAATCGTATTTCTACTTCTTGTCGAAATTGTTTTTGGAAATAATTCATTTAAACTTTTTATAGAAAGCATAAAACTAATGCAATTTTAAACAACCATTATCTGTGTAAATACAGCATGCAATTGTATAAAATAGCTTCATATATAATGACTATTTTAATGAACTCAAATTTTAATTTCTCTTTATTGAAAGATATTTATTTATAAGACCAAATTCATCTCACAGTCAATTAGCTTTGTTTCGAAATAGAGAAAGAATTATTTCTTAGAACCATCATAACCTCAAATCAAATGCTATAATAAAATGTAAATTCTTATTTAATCTAAGAATACAGAAAATGAAAATGCACAATTGAATGCGTAATACTAAAAGAATTTTAAAAATCCAATATTAGATAAATAAAATATTCATTAAGCATAGAAACAATCTATGACATGAAAATAACTTCACAGGCACTGAATTTTTTAACGTTCCTATAGTTTGAACTGTTTTTTTTAATCAAGAATTGGATAAAATTATTTGTCTGGGAATTAGTTTTACCAGTGTATCTTGTTAGCGAATTGTTCAAGTAAACTAATAATCTAACTTCAAATTATAAGGTTTAATCAAATATTCTATTCTGAGGAATTTGATTAATAAAGATTCATTTAAGTAATCCTTGTATCTTCAGACTATATTACATGTAAAGATTAATCTCAAAATTTTAATCATCTGCTTTAGTTGATTTTCTTATTTTGTTGATCTGAGCAAAAGATGATCGATATGTTTTAAAGCGACATTCTTTTCATAATTGGTTGTGTGTCTCATTTCTTAAAATTTAAAATTATTTAGCATATATTAAAACTGAAGTAAAATTTGGTAATATAAATAAAGCAATAAATATTAAAATTTCAATTTCGGTCACAAATCTGAAGATAGGTTATATATTTCCTCAATTAATAGTAATTAATATCCAAGTTTCAAAATTAAATTCATGTTTTGCTGAAGGGGCTTTGTTTTTCTATTAAAGTATTTTAAATTAAAGAATGAATAAACCATTGCACACAGATTATAATAAATTATATTCAATCCAAAGAGAAATTGTTTATGTCTTATTTTCTTAGATAGCTTTTTTTTTGGATATTTATTATTAAAAATTCATTTCCGCTTACAATTAAAAATAATTTAATTGCATGCAATCTAGTTATTATCTCCTAATTTACAAAATCTATCCTATAAGAATTTGAAAATAATTCCTGCCATTATATATTTTAGATATTATATTTCGGATAAACAACAATGCTGTGATTTTTCTTAATCTGGGTAACATGGAAAAAGGTTTGAATTCATAAATGTTTATGTTCTATTCACTTTATCTATGTTTATTTAAAGATTTTTAAATAAAATGTAATTTATAGTTTCTTATTATCTTGAATAATGAAATAATGGTTGAAAATAAAATCAACTAAAGGATAAAAAATTATTAGAAATCAGATTGGGAGATGATATTTCTTTGATAACAACGAAAAGCATGAGTTTACCAAAAAAAATCGAATCAAATTATAACGTGATCGAATTAAAATGCATATATATTAAAAAATAAAAGCTGAAATGAAAATACTACTTTGAAATTGATGTCGAATGAAAGCATTTTATTTTTTTATATTCATTTTAACTTCGGCAAAAGATCGCCATAAGTGTAGCTGTAAAATCGTTCAATGAAGCAGTCTAACGTTCGTATAATGATTGGTTTACATTTAATTGTTATAAGAGCAATTTCTGACCCACGTGCTTTAGCCTTTTTTTTACGCATATTTATATATATATATAACAAAACTTTGAAATCTAATGAAAAGTTCTCAGTTTAATTTATTCGCATTTCTAGATAATTAAAAAGGCATAAAGTATAATTTTTTTAATATTTCCTTTTCCTTAAGGGGGCTGTCAGTCTTCAGTAAGTGATAAGGAAAATGCTAACAAAAATTCCTGTTCGCCGATTTTTTTAGTTAACAAAATTTCTGGAAGCTTGATGGGGAAAAGTCAGATTAAATTACATTCTTACAAACAAATTATCGTAAAGAGAAAATATATAGTAAACAAAATAAAGTATATTTACTTTACATCTGCCAATTTTTCTGTACTTAAAAGAAAATTTCTGCTGATCGCCATCAGATGAAATGCATATGAGATAATATGCCGTAAAAAACGAAATGTGTAAACATGTCTACGTAGTTAAAAAATGCATTCTATTAACGAAAATGGGTAAAAATTTATGTAAATGATTTTAAGTGAAAAACTTTTTTATAGAAATACTTTAAATCGTAACTAAGGCTACAGTCTTTATATTCGAAAAATAAAAGAAATAGTTATCTTTGAATTTTGTCAGCTAAGTTAAGACTACATAAAAAAAAAAACACTGATTTTCTTGAAATGAGAAAGCATGTTGTAATTAAAATGAAGTACATATACTGCACACCTGTCAATCTATCTCTAAATAAAACAAAATCTCTCTTGATCGCTATCTCATGAAATGAAATATATTTTCAATATTTTTTCATCTCATTTACATTTTATTACACATGTTTGCATTTTATCTTTTTTATAAACACGTTTCATATAAAATATGAAATGTAAATATGTGTTCATAGTTGAAAATGCATTACATTAAAAGAAAATTTATAAAAAGAGTTAAAGTGAAATTAAATCTATTTGAAAAATTTTAAATGGTTTGCAAATCTATTTTTTTAATCTCTCAAAAATGAAGTTTTCCTTACCGAATGCATTTTTATTAATTTCTCACATGCAAGGTACAGAAAAAATACTGTAATGAACAAAAATTTTGAACTCAAGATGTATACGAATCGCATAATATTATAATTTATAAAATATCGTTTAGTGAATCCACTTTAGTTGCTCGAAGTTTCCTTAAATTTTTATAACATTTTTTTTTTTTTTTGCAAAAGGTTTTTTTTATTTTGTTGTAACACAGAAATTCAATTCATCTACACTAGATGGATACTATACCATTTCTAGAAGGTAAAAACATACGTCTAAATAAAAAGGGAAATGTTTTTTATTATTAGAATTCTGAAAAATACCAATAGAAATTCAATAGACATTATAGACACTCACATCTTCGAATTCTATTTTTCTTCATTCCTTACACATCCATATCATATCTTTCTTGTCGGTAATTCGATTTTTGTGAAACCATATCATACGAAAACTCTTTTTACTAATCACGGAACCGTCATTATTTTTCTTCAAACACAACGTAAACACGGTAAACTTCTGACCAAATTACGGAACAGAGAGCTGAAGAGCATGGTTTATCTGTCCTCTTGTTATCTGGACCGCGTAAATCAATTTACAGGCTTCCCTAATTCTTACTTGAAGGTAGAAAAACGGTCTGGAGAGGTATGCGTTAAATCTTCTGTTTACCGCAGGTGGTGCTATGAATCTTGCGTGCAAGCGAGAGCATTAATTTCATTAATTAATTAACTTAAGGACTCGAAAGGAAAGCAAAAAATGGCTTAGCCGGTGTCGCGAAAGAAATCGCTTTGCCGATAAATTATCCTGAGGCTGGAAGGGAAGGAAAAAAATAATGTTTTTAACAAAATTAACTGCTTAGTTAATTCTGCTCAGCTGAACAAGGTTACCAGTTGATGGCTCAACAAGGAGTTTGATGTCTTGGTTTGCTCAAGGGAAGAAATTATTTAGTCGTGGCTCTCTAGAAAAATGTTTTAACATGGATATCAAAGAATGTTTGGAAGTTTTCAATACAAAAAGCCTTTTAACTCAAGAATGGATACCTATTGAATAGAAAGTCTCCTTAGCTCACAAGGCATGCGAGATTGAATTCACATGCCGATAGTTTTAAAAATTTTCTCGTTAAGGTTATGCTTGATTTCATAATAGTTATCCTTTTCCGTTTCTTATTATAATGTAAAGAGAAAAATAAAAAAAAAATTCTTGGAGATAGTGTTAAGAAAGCATATTATGTTTTATGTTTCCTATTAGATAAGGAATATTTTAAATCTAGTATCCAATTATTCAATTATGAATTACAAATATTTGTTTATTAACGAAATGGATTATTTAGTTGTAATATCAAAATAGTTATTATCTTTCATTTTCCTAAAACTTAAATCTTTTTATCGCTGAACAAATATTTTTATTAAATATTCATATTTCTAATTAATTATCTATATTAGGTAGACATTATATGCCAAATATTCATGAACCTTTTAACATTGTTATTAATTTGCTGTTTGCAAGACTCATTGGTGGCTAAACAAATAAAAACAGTATAGTACGATCAATATAAGTATTATATTAATTATAGTATATTTATATAATTATTTTTTCATCATTAAGTCAATATAATTTCATATCTTATAAATCTTTTCCGCTTTCAATTGAAATTGGGACACCTACTTAAAAATGTACCATAAAGCATTTTTATTTTCCTCTCTGAAAAACAACTCGTTATCTATGAATCTTGTAATTTAAAATAAAGTAAAACAATATAAATAATTTGTAATCAGAAAGGAAAATTTTTCGAGAGTATTGAAATGAAATAATTATGATACAAATTTGAAAAAGATATCAAATGTAACTTTTATCTTTTAAAACCTATCTGGGTTCAAAACCATATTACAAAAACAGCCAGAAAAAATTCCATGTTTTTAAGAAATAATGAATAAAATAAATATACAAAATACTAATAATTATTTTTTAATCTGTTTAAATTACCGAATTATTTCTATTGTAGACTAATATTTCTGATTATAAACCAGCCTGTAACTGAGACTTCAGTTACCATGAATAGAGTTAAGTCTCAGTGACAAACAATCAATAGTCATTCATCTAATACACCCTTAGATTTACAATCATGGAATTGTATACTGCTGCATAAAGGAGCGCTGCCGTTGCGTCTGAAGGTGACATTCTACAGTGGATTTGAATAAGAGCTGCGATGATGCACAATCCATCCATTTTTGTCCAATATTTACGGACTTTAGTAAGGATTAAAGAAATAAGAAATTATCTGAGGGAAGTTCATTATTACATAATAAATGTAAAATTGCAATTGACGATTCGAAATTCAAATTTATTTCTCAAGCCATAATTCTTGAATTATAATTTTAATAATGTCGTTTGAATTTAAAAGCCGATTCTTAAAACTTCCATAATTTATTCATTATCGTTTTCCCTTTATATTAGAACTAATCATGTTTGTCAACATTCTTGAGGATAACTTTATTACAAATGTATTCATTATTTTTAAAATTAATTATATACTGTTACAGGAAAATCTAAAAATCCGTTTGGTGAGTGTACGGTGGAAATTTCAGCAGGCTCGGTAAATGATAACGTCACTTTAGATTACATACGGAAATACGAATATATCTGCAGCGTACATATATGAACAGAACTTGAAGTACACATCAGCGCACAAGAAGTAGATCGCTAGTAAACAATTGACAGAGCACAAAACGCCGAGTGTCTTCTCTTGACTCGACGATTAATGCTAAGTACTCGCTAAAGCTGTACTCAATTGATTACTCTCGCTACTGAAATCAACTATGTATCTCGACATTTTATGCTCTTCATACACAGGAAAAGAAGCTTCTAAAAGGTTATTGTATTTTCGTTCCTAATTGAGATGTCATCAAAACTCCAGTTATTTCTGGATATTCCGTTTTTGCCCAAATTGTCATTAGGTTTGTCGCCATGACCTAGTTGTCTTTGGCTCTACATGCATTCAGCTTCCTTTAGCACTGTATGCAAAACTGTCTCCTTATCATAAATCCAAATTCACACAAATTCGTAGTAATATTTATTTGGATTTGCTTAAAATATTATTATGTTCACTTTATCAGCTTTTATGTATACTTGACACCTAAATTCTGGAAGAACACAGTCCATAACAACTTTCTATCAAGCTTTCCGTTTTATATCGTTAATAGTAATGATGTAGCGAAAAGGGAACAAGATAGTACGGATGTCTCTGAGGGCGGATGACATTAGGAAACATTAATTGTCTTTTTGTGATTTTGTAGGTAATAATTTTCAAATGGGACCGATGCAGATGGGTAATATTATCCTTCCCATTACAGAAGCAATAATATGAATAATATCAAATTTTTTTTTCTACTCAAGAATGTACGAAATGAAAAAAAAATATTATGGTAATAGATTATAATACGCTGTTAGATAATAGACGTATGGGCACTCCATTATGCGGACATTGCTTTTATCATAACATGAACTTGGCCATTTTGTAGACGGATGCAATTTTTCCAAAATAATTTTGCGAAATTTAAGCTAAAGTTCATGATATGCTATCTCTTCTTTGTTTTGCATCTTAACTTAAGCAGGTAAACAAAAAGGATAAATTATATATTCCCTATTCTCAGAACAAGACTGCATAGGCAGATATTGCACTTGAATCCTCCGTCGCAAGAGTTAAAAGTTACAAGATCTCACTATTGGGCCAAACCTGTGTGATAAAACCTTTCACAAATGTTTGTGCTATGCTATTATCGCATTCTTTTATGGCAGAAAAAGTGAAACAGAGTATCTGCATTTTGTGAAAGACTTGAGGGTATCTATGAATATTCTATTTTTCTTGAACCCTGCATATGCATTAATTTATGAAAAGTTCAAGAAAGTTTTAGAAGATTATTCTTGAGTATCTAAGACTTTCCACTTTTTTTATATAGCAGTGAAAATATTGGAATTAAGACAGTGGCAAATGCCAAAATTTCGAAGATATGTGTGCGTGAGAATCCTAAAATATCTGAATGTGAATTATGTGAAATGTGTAGCATTAACTATGGTTGAGTTTATCCCATTTTGAATAATGGTTCAGACATTAGACATTTTTGGAAAATGTTTTTTGAAAATAACTTTGCCAACCAAAATAAAAGAATCCTGAATTTCTATCATCCTTAATTTCTAAAATACGCTGTAAATGAGGAATAATTTTTTAGTTGATTAGGTGGATTTTGAAATAAATAGGGGATGAATCATGTATTTTTTAATACAATCCAAAGAGATGAAATCATTTTTCAGTCCATTGTACTCTACTAATCGTGAGCTAATATGACGACAGCATACTATTTGCGTTACTCAAAACTCTATCATTCAAAAGTGGCAAGAAATGCGACCTTGAAAATATTTTCATGTAAATAAATATCAACCTAACAACTACTAGCTGGGTGCTTTATTTATCAGGAGAGTGTTTACTTTACTTGTTTACCTTTACTTACCTTTACTTTTTAATACACTTCATTTCATTTGCTTAGATTATTTGCTAAATTATGCTTAATGATGATATATTTTGTTGTTGTTACGATTTCTGATTTTTTTACTCCGCTAAGCATTTTGATCGAAAATTCAACTCTTCAAATCAGTTAGGAAATAGATAAAATTCTTTATAATTTGCCACAAAGGTTTTTATTTTTCATATATATGTGTATTTTTCATAGCATTGTCATGCCTGGATTGTACGTCTTAAAATCTTACACTAAAAGAGAAGATATGTCTACAAACAAACTTTCAAAAAACGGATCATCATAGAAATGAAATTTTTTGAAAAGTTCTTGGCACAGGAATATAGTGAAATGAATTCGCTCTAAGCAGAATAAAAAGGAACTTCTTATGGCGTATTAATTTTGGAAAACGAATTCGACATCTGTGAATGATTTGAAAACTGTCTTCCTCGTTTATTTCATACCTTATTCATTTCTTTAAGCTATGCATCACAAATCTGAATCTCGGGTATTTGTTTGTTCCGTTCTCCTTCCTTATTATTGGAACACAGATATAATGACGTGAAATCAGATTTCGTATTTCTCTGCTATTACGTTTAAGAGTATCCAATCTCCTTTCGCTATGCATTTTCACCAGAAGTTTGATGATTTGATTCTTCTAAATGGAACTTTTAGAAATAATTCCCGAATGCTTTCAAAAGAAAAAAATTTCAATGCAAAAGGGTTTTTGTAACATGAATGCTTTAGAATTCTTAGAAAACGGCAGAAATTCTCTGTAGTTGTGAATCTCTACCAAATAGTATTATATTCTCCAATCTGAGTTCCGCGAAATTCACTCTTCTTCTAAGAAAGGTCTTTGTAGTTATTTTATTTCATCTTTTCCTCCATTATAAAAAGGAAAATGCAAAGAAATGTAACGTATTCTTTTATTTTCTTGATACTACATTAAAAGAAATTTAATGCTCGAGATTTATAGTATCATTAAAAATACCATTTAGCTTTCAGAATGAAAAGAGTAGAATTATTCATTAACAAAACTCCTTCTTTTTAAGTAGTGATTATTGAAAAAAAATACCCTTTCATGAAAGGTAAAAAGCATTTTTACAGAAAGAGAAAAAATATATTTATTTTTAATATATGTGCAAAAATGTATATAATTTATTTAAAATATTTTTATTTTGTACGGTATGATTATTTATTACCTGCAAAAAATTAGAAAAGTTTCTGAAATTTTAATGGGCAATTTTATTTTAAAGGGCTTTTGATCTTTATTTTTGATGCATTATTTCGTGTCGAATCTCCTCAAATACTTTTATGAAATAAATGCTAAAATATATACTTCATTTTTTTATAATATTTCATTGATGATAATTTTTTGGCTGAACTTATAAAAAAGTATTTTATAGATATTCAATTTAGTTCAACATGAAACTAATAAATAAACGTACAAAAAATTTTAATTAACAATAAATTTAAGTATAAACATAGTGAGATTAAATTCAGTTTGTACAAATAAAGATTGAGTAAATACTTTTCTGAATTGTAAACAAAAAAATAATTTTGATAAGACTTTGCTTTTTATCAAATATTTGTATAATGATTTGGTTATTTTAAACTGTTATGATTTGATTTTCGCTAATCTAATTTTCAAATCCAAATCATTAAA
>JAPMOR010025641.1:1510-50276 GCA_026543865.1 Argiope aurantia
TCGTAGTTTTCACAGTATCGACCTAGCTATTTGTTCTCCTTCACTTTTACCTTTTTTGAATTTTAATGTCGGATGTGATCTCTATAATAGTGATCATTTTCCAGTCATTGTCTCCCATGTTAACAGTACCTGTAAGACGCAACGCCCTCAGCGATATCTATTCCAAAGGGCAGACTGGGAAACTTTTACACATCTGGCTGTGATTACAGATACAATGGTAAATTGTCGAAATGTTACCGATGCTGTTCATAATGTGATAAATCATATAAAACAGGCTGCTGATGCTACAATTCCCAAGAACTCACCCCACCCCCGGAGATATCGTCGGCCGTGGTGGAATGATCAATGCCGCGACGCCTACAAGACTCAGAGAAAATTATGGGGAATTTTTCGTAGGTATCCTACTACGGAAAATCTTATAGCCTTCAAAAGAGCACGGGCAACTGCACGTTGCATACGTCGTCGTAGACAGAGGGAGTCTTGGATTCACTTTGTTTCTTCCATCAATTCTTCTACAACAACTGCACATATTTGGAGGAAAGTTAAGGCAGCTAATGGGGTTTATCAAGAGTTCCCATTTCCTGTCTTAAACACAGGAAACGTTTGTTACTCCTCTCCAACCGATGTTGCTAATGTTATCGGGCAATCATTTGCGAGAGTTTCAAGCGTAGATTCATATAGTAAGACATTCCTTACGACTAAGAATTGCACTGAACAGGTGCATCTTCACTTTAAAACCCGCAGTTTCTTGCCATATAATTGTGCTTTTCAGATGCATGAATTAAAACGAGCTTTATCGCAAGTTCATGACACTAGCCCCGGACCAGATGGTATTACATATAGTATGCTCTGCCATCTGAATGACGATTCTCTGGCAAACATTCTGTGTTTGTTTAATAGAATCTGGAATGAACAGACATTTCCATCCCAGTGGCATGAAGCAATTGTAATACCACTCGTGAAACCTGGGAAAGATCCTTGTAACCCTCAGAACTATAGACCAATTGCTTTGACAAGTTGCCTTTGCAAACTTTTCGAACGTATGGTTAATACTAGACTTTTATATGAATTAGAGAAAAATGAATGCATTCCTCCACTTCAAAGTGGCTTCCGCAAACGCAGATGTACTGTTGATAATCTAATCCACCTAGAAACTAACATTCGTAATGCCTTTGTACGCCGAAATCATCTTGTTGCTGTTTTTTTCGACGTTACTAAGGCGTATGATCGTACATGGCGCTATGGGATCCTTCGCACTTTATCTGAACTTCATTTTAAGGGAAATTTGCCTATTTTTATAAAGAATTTTTTATCTTATCGCCTTTTTCGTGTGAAAGTCGGTAATTATGTTTCAAATCCTTTTATTCAACAGGAGGGCGTTCCTCAAGGGAGCGTGTTAAGTGTCACCTTGTTTATTCTTCATTTTAGTCAAATTCTTAGGGTTCTACCGGCAACTGTTACTGGTACCCTATATGTGGACGATTTACAAATATCCTGCCAAGGGTCGGATATGTCTTTGATTGAGAGACAGTTGCAGGCCGCTATTAATAAACTTGAAGCTTGGTGTGATTTGAATGGACACACACTTTCTCCTGAAAAAAGTTGCTGCGTTCATTTCTGCAGAAAGCGAAGTCTTCATCCAGATCCTATAATCTATATCAATAATAGAGCTATCCCTGTTGTTGAAGAGACGCGCTTTTTAGGAGTTACTTTTGATCGAAAACTCACTTTCCTTCCGCATGTCCAACTCTTGCGGAAAAGATGTGAAAGAGCGCTCAATATTCTCAGAGTTCTTTCTAACACATCTTGGGGAGCGGATCGTGTTTCATTGCTTCGAATTTATCAAGCACTAATACTGTCACACATTGACTATGGTTGTGAAGTTTATGGCTCTGCTCGAGCAAGTATTTTGCGGAGACTTGATACATTACACCACTCTGCATTGCGGATTTGTTCCGGAGCATTTAGGACTTCTCCTGTACAAAGTTTATACGTCATATGTCATCAATTACCTCTACACTTACGGCGTAGAAAGCTGTCTGTCCGATACTTCTTCCGCATTTTATCTCTTCCGAATCACCCAATTCGAAATACCACTGTGCCTATCAGTCTTCGAAGACTTTATAGTGCTCGTCCACATAATATCCTTCCCTTTCATGAGAGGATTAAAACTGATATTCAAGTCTTGAACCTAGAGAATATTGTTAATCTTTTATCTTTCCCACCTTGGAGTCATCCTGACTTTTCATATTTTAACCCATTTTTAAATTTTGATAAAGCTACTACTGCTTCAGTTGTTTTCCAACAATTATTTAATTATCATCAGCATCGATTTTCGGCCTATACACAGATTTATACAGATGGATCAAAATCGATACAAACTGTTGGATGCGGTATTGTTTTCCCAACAGTAACGTATAGTTACCGCCTGCACAATTCGTGTTCTGTTTTAACTTCTGAATTATTTGCAATTTTGTTGGCCCTTGAAAAAATTTCTCTTTCCGAAGAGCGCCTGTTTTGCATTTATTCAGATAGTAGGAGTGCCTTGGAGACACTGTGTCATTTTACAAAATGTAAACATCCTGTTGCAATCGATATTCACTGTCGCTTAAAAACTCTTCAAACAAAGGGTTTCAGCATACTTTTCTGCTGGATACCTAGTCATGTAGGTATAGATGGCAATGAAAAGGCTGATTGCGCTGCGAAAGCGGCTTTACATAGACTCTCAAGACCATGCACTCATTTTGATTTGTTTGCCACATATGACAAGTATATACTTTCTGTTTGGCAAGAATCCTGGGATAGAGAGATACAAAATAAATTGCATTTTATTAAACCGATTATTAACTTGTGGCCTGCTGTCTCGGTTCGAGGGGCAGATGTCAAATTAACCAGACTACGCATTGGTCACACCCGCCTTACGCACAAACATCTTTTGTTTGGTCAGCGTCCACCGATGTGCTCAGACTGCAATGTTAATCTTACAGTTTTACACATTTTAATTCAGTGTCCTAAATATAATTTCCATCGTTTGCGGTTTTTTAATTCATTAACATTGGAAATGCATAAATTGGTGGGAGAACACCCTCACAGGAATATCTTTAAATTTTTAAGATGTATAAATTTTTTCCATTTTATATGAATACTATAGAGATTTTAAATATTTTCTGGGAATATTTTCCATAATTGGAGTCATAATTTTAAGATCTTTATCCTTTAAACTTATTGTGCTTCCTTTTTATAAGTGTAAAACGTTGTTTGTATTTTAACCTTGAGGGAATGTTTTTTTAACAATCATATGGTAATATACACATACCACTTGTTTTGGCGCAGCATAGCCAGTTTTGGCTCTTGCGCCATAAAAATCGAACATCCATACATCCATCCCCAAAAGGGTCCCTTCAGTGGGCAACATAAGATTCGACCAACTTCTGAAAAACCACATGATACTTATTTTATAATTAAAAGAATCTCGGACAATAAAGAAACATTTCATACTGTTTCACCTTTCCTCGTTCAGAAAGCTATCAGTGCTACAGTTGGCGAAGTGACGTCTATAAGGAAGCTTCGATCTGGTGATTTGCTGGTTAAAGTCAATTCACGACAGCAAGCCCAGCAAATTTTAAAAATTAAAGCAATAGCCACAATTAAAATTAGCGTAAGCCCTCACGAAACTTTGAATCATTCCAAAGGAGTAATAACTTGTGGAGAATTGTTGAATGTTCCACTAGAAGAAATAACTTTTGAACTAAAAAGTCAGGGAGTAACGCACGTACGCCGAATTAGTATACGGCGGGATGGGCAACTCCTCTATACTAAGCATCATATTCTCACATTTCATTCTCCAAAGTTGCCTGAATTCATTTATGCCGGATACATTAAACTACCCGTTCGTCCCTACATTCCAAATCCTTTGAGGTGCTTTAAGTGCCAGCGATTTGGACACTCTCAAACTAACTGCCGAGGGATGCTCACTTGTGCCCGTTGCGCAGAAAAGGGCCATGATAGCAAACAATGCACAGCACAGAAGTGTGTAAACTGGAATGGCGACCATACTGCCTATTCCCGGTTATGTCAACGCTGGCAGCTTGAAAAAGAAATCACAGCAGTAAAAGATAAAGAACAGATCTGTTATCCCGAAGCACGACGAACACACAAACATCTTTTATTCGGCGATCGAGCTCCATTCTGCACGAGATGCAAAATTATTTTAACGGTTCATCACCTTTTGGTTGAATGTCCTGATTTTAAACATCACCGTTTAAGATTTTTTCATGTTGCAACAGTGGACATGCAAACACTAGTGGGGGAACGTCCCCACAAAAATCTTTTTAAATTTTTAAGAGCAATTGGTTTTTATCATCTTATTTAATATTCCTTATTGCCATTTTTTACCCTTGTTCATAATGTTACGAGTCACTCCAATGTAATTTTATCAATTAGTTTCCATTTTTACACATTTTTATTTAAGACAAGTGTTTAATATTTTAACCATAGGTCTGGCGCAGTATGGTCAGGTATGGCTCTTGCGCCACTAAACCTCACAATCCAATCCAATCCAATCCGAAGCACGACGAAAAGTTTTAGAAAAAACACCAACAGTTGGAATTAGCTACGCTTCTGTAGCTAAAAATATTCCCAAGTCCAAAACCAAAAATTCACAGCCACTTCCTTTAAAAACTTCAGATTCTGAATCAGATTTGTCGGTAACAAGTATCGCAGAAGTATCAAAACCAAAAAGAACAAACTTAAATTCTAAATCTCAAAATTCTTTAAAACTGAAGCTTTCGAAACGTGGAATGTCAAAGACAGATATTGCATCAAAGTTTAAAAAATCAAAAATTCCGTCGCTTTGGGACTTGCGACACAGGGTAAAGCCCATAAAGACTTGCCGTCCATTTTCAGTGGCTTGCCCAAAAGTCCCGACCACATTTCACTCCATCCATGATGAGGATGAAGATTTACATATGAGTTGCGAAATTTCTCCAACTCCACCACATGCTCCTATTAACTCTTCAGCAGCTCAATTTTCTTAATGGGCACTTTTCTCTCTTGGAATTGTCGAGGTCTTCGGTCTAAATTGCAAGACATCAAGTCCATCATTAACAAATATCATCCTGTTTGTCTTTGTCTTCAGGAAACTTTCTTGAAGACTGATAATTATATTAAACTGCGCGGTTATAATTGCATTCGCAGGGACATAGACACTGGAACAAATCATTCAGGGGGTGTCTGTATTTTGACATCTAATTTATATCCAAGCACACAGCTATCTATACGCACTTCCTTGCAGGCTGTGGCTGTACAAGTGCACACTAGTGCCCTGGTCACAGTCTGTTGCATCTATCTACCGCTCCATGATACTATTTGCCAACAGGATCTTGACAGTTTAGTAGATCAGCTTCCTTCACCTTTTTTAATAATCGGCGATTTCAACGGACATAGTAACTTGTGGGGTTCGGACAATACAAATTCTCGTGGGCGACAGATCGAACAGTTTATTAATAATAACTGTCTCTGTCTGCTCAACAACGATGAGAAAACGCATTTTCATGAACCCACACTTACCTTCTATAGTGTCGATCTGGCCCTTTGTTCTCCTGAAATCCTACCTTTGTTGAATTTGACAGTTGGAGAGGATTTGCACAATAGCGATCACTTTCCCTTAATAATCTCCCATGCTGACAATAGAGGTGCGACTCCTTGTCCTCCTCGTTTTCTGTTCCAGCAGGCAGATTGGAATTTATTCGCACAACTTGCCGATATCACTGAGACCATGGTCAACACTACAGATATAACGGAAGCAGTACAATATGTCGTTGACACAATTATAAATGACGCTAATAATACCATTCCAAAGAGTTCTCCACGCCTCCGAAAATTTCGCAGGCCGTGGTGGAATGAGGCTTGTCGCTACAGTCGAAGGAGGGAAAAGAAATTGTGGAACATTTTTAGAAGATGTCGAACGACTGAAAATCTTATCGCGTTTAAACGTTCCAAGGCCATTGCTCGTCGTATTCGTCGACGTAGCCAGAGAGAATCCTGGATTAATCCTGGATTAATTTGGAACGCTATTACGTCCTCTACATCCACTAAGCAATTGTGGGACAAAGTCAAGGCTGCTAATGGAATTTATCAGGAATTTCGCTTTCCTATTTTAAAAATAGGAAATATTAAATATACTGCTCCATTAGACATAGCCAATATTCTTGGACAAGCATTTGAAGAAATTTCTTCATCTAATTCTTATAGCTCTAATTTTATGCCGACTAAGAGTCGCATGGAACCAACGCATTTGCAATTTAATACCCATAAAAGTTTTCCTTATAATTGCGAGTTTAAGATGCATGAGTTAAAATCCGCTTTGTCTCGAGTGCATGGCACCAGTCCTGGGCCAGATGGAATAACATAAAACATGCTTAGTCACTTGAATACCACTTCCCTTTCCAATCTGTTGAATTTATTTAACAGAATTTGGATTGAGCAGAAGTATCCTTCTCAATGGTATGAAGCGATTGTGATTCCTATACTAAAACCAGATAAAGATTCATCAAACCCTCTGAACTACAGGCCAATAGCCTTGACTAGCTGCTTGTGCAAAACCTTAGAGCGCATGGTCAATGGCCGTCTCGTATATGAATTGGAGAAACAAAGCCTCATCCCTCCATTGCAGAGCGGTTTCCGTAGAGGACGATCAACATTTGATAATATGATTCCCCTGGAAACCCATATTCGTAATGCTTTTGTTCGGAGGAATCACTTTGTGTCTGTTTTCTTCGATGTTGAAAAGGCATACGATAGAACATGGCGCTATGGCATTCTCTCTACACTTTTTAATCTTGGTTTCAGAGGAAATATGCCCATATATTTAAAGAACTTTTTATCTCTCCGAATTTTTCGAGTTCGCATGGGAAATTTTAATTCTAGTTATTTTAATCAATCTGAGGGCGTTCCACAGGGCAGCGTCCTCAGTGTTACACTTTTTATCGTTCATTTTAGTCGGGTTCTTAACCATTTGTCCCCTTCTGTTCATGGAAGTCTCTATGTTGACGATTTACAGATCTCCTGCGAAGGAAGCAACATGCCTTTAATAAAAAAAAAGCTGCAGAATGCAATTAATAAGCTACTAGTCTGGTGCAATAATAATGGATACACTATTTCTCCTGAAAAGAGTCGGTGTGTCCACTTTTGTAGAAAACGGGGCATTCATTTAGATCCAAATGTTCATGTTCGCAATATCCCTATTCCAGTAGTACCTGAAATACGTTTCCTAGAAGTCATTTTCGATCGAAAACTGACCTTTCTCCCTCATACTTTATTTTTACGGAAAAAATGTGAAAAATCATTGAATATCCTGAGAGTGTTCTCTAAGACCTCTTGGGGAGCAGATAGAACCTCTCTTCTCCGTATCCACGAGGCAGACATACTTTCCCGTCTCGATTATGGATGCATGGTATATGGTTCCGCTCGCTTCTCTGTTTTACGACGATTGGATACCGTCCACCATTCTGCCTTGCGAATATGTTCAGGAGCTTTTTGTACTTCACCCACAGAAAACCTTTATAATATGTCACCAGCTATCGTTGCATCTAAGGCGTAAAAAAGTATCATCCTTGTATCTTTTAAGAGTGGTATCTGTCCCGAATCATCCCATAAGTGAAATGAAACTTCCAGTTAGTCTTCGCAGACTCTATGCTGCTCGCACCTCTCACTTTCGTCGAGAGAGTCAAAGAATTTCTGCAAGAGTCGGAACTTGATAATGTTCCTATTAAGTCGGTCGATTTGTGGTCCTTTCCACCTTGGGATATTCCACAAATTTCCTTTATGAATCCCTTTGTTGGATTTGATAAATCCACAACAGCGCCAGTAGTTTTCAAACAGCTATTGCGTTATCATCGTTGTAAATATTCGGATCTCGCACAAATTTTTACAGATGGCTCGAAGTCGGATGGATTTGTTGGTTGTGGCATTATTATTCCATCCAAGACGCTGAGCTATCGTTTACATAATTTTTGTTCTGTATTTACTGCCGAGTTGTTGGCATTTTTTTGTGCACTTCAGGAGATTTCATCTGCCAATGAACGCAATTTTATTATATACAGATAGCATGAGTGCTTTGGAAGCACTATGACAATCGATTGCATTCATTTGT
This sequence comes from Argiope aurantia, assembly GCA_026543865.1. Lineage (NCBI taxonomy): Eukaryota > Metazoa > Arthropoda > Arachnida > Araneae > Araneidae > Argiope > Argiope aurantia. The sequence continues at coordinate 9,663 of JAPMOR010025641.1, forward strand.
CTTGGAAATACTGACTACTCTGCAGTTTCTCAAGAGTAAGGGATTTAATATAATTTTTAGCTTTGTTCCAAGTCATGTTGGAATATATGGCAATGAAGCGGCTGATTATGCCGCAAAAACTGCTTCTTCACCTTTATCACAAGAATTACCATATGGTGATGCGAAGAAAACATTACTTAGACATCTTTTGTCTACTTGGCAAAGGAACTGGGATCTGCATATCCATAATTGTATTCTATCAAACCTTCCATTGGATTGTGGTCTGCTCTTCCTATACGAGAGATCGACGTCAAATTGACTCTCCTCCGTATAGGACACACGCGTTTCACTCATAAGCACCTCATTTTTGGAGACAGCGCGCCCGTATGTCCCACTTGTCATACTAATTTTACTGTGAAACATATTTTGATCGAATGTCCTTCTTTTAATTCACATCGTCTGAACTTTTTTAATTGCTCATGTGTTACCTTGCGTGACTTGATGGATGAAATACACCATCCAAATCTTTTTAATTTTTTGAAAGCCATTTGTTTTTTTTCCAGTATATTTGATAATTGTCTTTTTTATATTTTGCTTGCATTGCAAATTTTTAAACAATTCTGCCAATTTTACCATGTTTTTTTAGCGCACATTTTAGAAACTACTTTTTACCTTTTAGCATTTGATATCTTGGATTTAAATTTTTGACCATATGCATGGCGCAGTTTAGCCAATTATGGCTCTTGCGCCAAAAAATCCTCAAAATACCATACCATACCTGAGACGTCTGTGCATAACCTTTTAATTTTACTTAACAATATATGGAAAGAACACAAGTTCCCCAATTCTTGGAGAAGAGTCACAGTAATCCATGTTTTAAAACCTGGGAACGAAACTGAAAAATCCTGGCAGTTATCGACCTGAATGAAATGTCTTGTAGCAGCTGTCTCGGCCACAAGATATTTCATTAAAAAGATGCGACTTTTCTGGAGTGATTAAGGAGTTCTGTGGAGTGTTTTGATGGCACAGAATTAAATTAATTATTGTGATTTATAACACCGTTTGCATCCGTTACTTATAAGAATTTTCCGCCACCCAAAAGAATTCTTTTATGAAGCGTTTTTTTTTTTTTCACAGTGAATGATTATTTTTAAAATCATTTAAGATAGTTTTATGCACCGGAATGAAATTTAACAAGACCAGTTGATGTATATCGGATTGTGCCAATTGAAGTCTCCTATTGCATCGCATTCGTAGAAGAATTTAGGATCCTATTTTTGTGAATCCTATTGCAAGGAAGATTTTTGCAGATAAGTTTATTTTTTATTTTGAAAATTATAGTTCTTGATGGAGAATGCACACAGAAGACATTTGCATGAATTTTCATTGATATTTTATGTTTCAAACGGAAGAAAACTGTTAAATTCTGGTGAAAGTTCTTTTGTATGCTTTACACTTTGATGGTGATGCAGCATAAGCATTTTAATTATTTCTACTGATATTTTTTTCACGTTAGGTAAGGAAATTGCTTTCGAAAGATAGTAGTGCATAGATAACATTTTAGATTTGGCAAGAATTCCCTGACCATCAATCCCCGAGTTCATGTAAAGATAATTTTACTGCAGAAAAGACCACAACAAATATGAAATATAACCACAGGGAGCGACTTTATCAAGAGGCACCACCCCCTGTAGCTACAAAAGAAGCCTTTTCTGTGGAATGGCGGAAATAACCAAAATCCATTCCGTGCCCCGAAGGCTTCAGAAAAAGGAAGAAGTCAAAAACTTAAAAAACTCACACAAAGAACTCCAAAGCTCAAGGAATGAAACACACCACACACCCGGTCACAAGTCAACATCACTAAAACCAAACCGCAAAAACTACCCAAAGTAAACAAACCAAAGAAGTCACAGTTAAAAAGTCCACCTAACCGGCAAGTCCAAAAATTCAAAGAAAACTAAAAACATTTAATTAAAAATTTCCAAGAAGTTTTTTAACCCTAAAATTAATATTACAAAAATTAAAGGGAAAACAATTAACCTTAAGATTTTCCAGAAAATCATTAGAAGCAACTCTAAAAGATTCAACATTATTGCAAATCTCAAAAAGTCTATTAATCTGCGAAAAAACCACATTTTTAAAAATCTTCCTACTTAAATTAGTTTCAAAGTGGCACAAAATAATAACTTTAAAACTAAATTCTTTCCTTTTATCAAATACACCAACTTTAACTGAATCCTCAAAAACGTCAATTTTAAAATCCAAATAAACCAAACTAGAGCAACTTTCATTAGTCTTTTTCAAAACCAAACTATCAGGATAAACCTTATAAAGAAATTCAAAATTATTACAGTTAAACAAAATCAAATCATCTCTAAATCTAAAAGCCTCAATTTGTTTTTCCTCCAACAATTTCAACTCATAAAAATGCAAAAAAATATCAGCAAAAGCACTAGAAAAAGAAGTAATTGGTCTTGATGTATTTGGAAAAAAAACTGTCAATGCGATTTTTCTTCGATAGTTTCTCTTAAGTGAGGAAAAATCTTTGCTCTTTGTAAAGAAGAAAAAAAAAATCTTTGAACATTCTTTAGCTTTCTCTTTCGTTATGAAAGAAGCATTTTTTTTCTCAGTAATTTTTCTTTTTTTTTCTCGATTTATAAACGCTATTGAGATCTTTTCATTATTTATATTATCTATATTTTACTTTTTTATTCCGAGGCTCGTATTACGTTTTTCGAAGTTATCATAGCCAGTAAATTTATTTTTATAGGCAAAGCCTTCGGCGCCGCATAGATTTATTTTTAATATTCTAATGTAAATTATCAATATTTGAATCGCGAATTGTGCCTCTTTGTAAATGACTGATTCGCCTTTGAAGAGCCGCAATCTCTGTGAAGTTCAAAATTTCTTTTCTGCTGTCAATGTATCCAGTTTTTATTTTAGTGTTTCACTGTTATGTTCGTGTAGTTCCGGGCTCTGAAGTTTGAGAATTCGTCTTTCTATTTCCGTTCGGTCCCCTAAGAATTCTGGGAACTATAGTATATTTTTTGAAATATAGACTGTAAATTAATTCTTTCCCAAAAACGGTTGGCGCAGCACTTATATATTTTCATGTTCATACTTTAATTTATCAATGTTAGAATCGCGAATTTAGCCTGTTCGTACATAAGTGTGATTCTCCTTTGAAGAGCCGACAAGTCCGTATATTTCCTTTCTGGTGTCAATGTATGGCATCCGGTTCCGGGCTCTCAAGTTCGGGCAATCGTGTTTCGATTTCCAAAGATCCCATCTGAAATTTTAATATCGAATCCTTTTTATTCCTTACATTTAGGCGTTTTATTCCCTGCGCTCAAACCATTGTTTCATGGTTTTTCTTTTTATCTTGCATCATTGTGCATGTTTTGAGAATTTTACATACATGGTTTTACGTTTTTAATAGGATGTACGGCGGAGCTTAGCAACATGTGGCTCTTGTGCCGGTAAACTTCAAATTCAAATTTCAACTTCCAATTCCAGATTAGTTCGGTGCCCTTAGAATTCTGGGGGCCATAGTGTATTTCTTGATGCGAAAATTGAGAGAAAATGTATTTTAATCGTCAAAACTTTTGACGCTACAGAGATGAATATAATTTAAAGTATACGTGTACGAATTCCGAATTTTTCTTCATCGACTTAAACCGTTATTATGTGCAAAGAGTATTTCGAAAGCCGCCAATCTGTGTAAGTACGAATAATTTTATGAAGTCGCTCTTTTGTTCGTCATGTTCCGGGATGTGAAATGTGGGCATTCGTCTTTCGATTTCTGATTCTGGATTCGTTCGATCCCCTAAGAATTCTGAGGACCGTAGTATATTTTTTGAAGCTAATAGTCAGTTTTTATCTCGGAAACTGTTATTTTCATGTTCATAATTTAAATTATCAAAGTTTGAACCGGTAATTTAACCTCTTTGTACATAACGCCGCCAATCTCTGTGCAAGTCCGTAATTTCTTTTATGGACTCGCTGTTATGTTCCCTTAATTCCGGGTTCTCAAGCCTTAATAACCCTCATTTAATTTCGAATTCTGCGAAACGTAGTCCATGTTTTCGAAGCGTTCAGATGCAATGAATTTCTTTTTGTCTTTGAATTACTTTGGTAGAGCACAGAGATATATTATATAATTATAATGTCAAAATATAAGTGTACGAATCCAGAATCTAACGTTTTCGTTTTGTACGTTGATTCCCCCTTCAAAAGCCGCCAATATCTATAGAAATCCGAAAATTTGTTTCATAGTATCGTTATTTTAGTCCATATCCGGGCTCTCCAATGGATACAATTGTCTTCCTATCTCCAAGTTTGGATGCATACGGTCCCTGAAAAAATGCGCTATTATCCTTTGAAAAATTGCAATCGTTTTTCTTGGTGCTTCCGGGTCTCTCCGTAAATTTAAAATACAACCTGTGGAGGTAGTAATGGCTGAGTTGAAGCCTGGACTCTGGTTGGAGTAGTTGTGGTGGTGGTTGGAATTGCTGCGCCTGAAAGGTGCAATATCTGTGCGAGTTTGAAAACTGTTTTATTTGCCTATTTCCCGGCTTTGTAGCTGTAGCAATCCTCTTTTAAATTTCGAATTCTGTGGACCGTATTGTATGCTTTCGAAGCTGTCCTATGCTATAAATATCATTTTATCGGGAATTCTTTTGGCGTAGCATAGATATACCATATACATAGTACATATGCACAGGCATTTCCGTATTATGTTTTAAATAAATGGGTAATAATGGCGAATTCACGTCTTTTTTCAATACCGTTAATCTGCCTTCAAATTGTGTGATTCTCTTTTGAAGAGCCGATACCTCCATGCATGTTCTAATATTTCTTTTCTTGGTGTAAATGTATTTTTTTCTGGTTTTAATGTATGGCATCCATTTCCGGGCTCTCAATTTCGGACGTTTGTCTTTCGATTTCCAATTCAAGATTCGGCTGATCCCCTAAGAATTCTGGGGACCACAATATATATATATTTTTGAAGCTAATATAGACAAAAATTAATTTTCATCGTGAAAACTTGGCGCAGGACAGATTTATTTTCATGATATTAATTTAACAAATGATTGCTGAATGTTGATCGAATTGTCCATGAAATGTATTGTAGATTCGATTCTATGTTATTTGATGGATAAACAATAAAGATCCATATACCTTTCCGTCGACCCTTCTAACGTTCGATTCAATTGTTCCGGGACAGAACTTGCCTGAAAAAAAATCCAAGATTCGAAACCTTAATCCGTTTCAAGTTGCGAGGCCATTTCTTGAAAGTTGAAGCAATATTGAATGATTAGTATAACAAAACATCAAGATACGGCCTCTCCGCACGGAGTTCTATCCAAAAAATCATCTTATTACAGAAAAAAAAATAATGTTAAGGATCATTCGCTGGTGCCACTAGATAGTGAAAACAAACATAGGAAATAGTTTACCTTTATGATATATAAAAACAAGTGGTTTAGTTTTCTTTTGTTGACGTTCTCATTTCGAACAACTCTGAAAGCTATATAAAATGCCTTTTGTCAGTTTCCCGAAGTGAGCGGTTATGTTGCATTGTTTCATGTAACATGTGAAAACTGTTGTGCACAGGTCACTGTGAAACTAAAAAAACTCATTTATAAAATTGAGCATAGAACCCATTTGTAGAACTACTCTTTTTCCATTTCATTTCGGTCTTCGCTTTGCTGTTACATACGAATTGAGCAGTTTCGGAGGGTCTTCCTTCCAAACGAGTGTTCCAGACTGTAAAGCGATTTTTCAACAAATGTTTCCCTGAGAAAAAAATGTATCAATCATACTTGAGTGATAAACTTGCCTAATCATGCATAGAATTTCGAAAAATTTCATTAAGATGCAGATATTCTTTAATTCTCTCTAGGGCCGTGGGAAGTATGCTTCCCACTAAATTTATCAATCTTTATATGAATTATGTAGGTAGGCATAAGTTCTGACAAATTTTTTTAGTAAATCAGAAACTTAGATGCTTCAGTTCTTTCTCAGACGAATTGATGTCTTGATTTGTTAATTATTAATTAACCAAATTAATTAATCGGCTTAAATTTATCTAATAACCTAAATGAATCCCTTTTGTTATTCTAATTTCAAGCCTAAAATTATTTTAACATATGACAAGAAAAAAATGGCCCTTTTAAAGAGTTAAAAGGATGATTTTTTTTTGTTTCAGAACGAATTTTTTTAAGTAAAGATTTTAAGAAAGACCTTTTGATTAAATAAAAAAATATTTCACTAATAGTAGCAGCACAGTTTTGACTGCAAAACGTTAGCCATTTGGGTTTTTCTCTTCAGTTATAGAGAATTTGGAGATTATTTATGGGAAAACAGTTCCGAGAAGAGGAATGCATATTTTATTAGCAAGTTGCGCCACTTAATTAGGAGAAATTCAGTAAGGAGCAAGCATTCAGTCAGAGGATGTGATTGTTCTCTTTCAAGATAAATTCTTTTTTATATAAAGATTTTATGAAAGAACTTTTGAGGAATTAAAACGATATTTCATGAATAATAGCATATTTATGACTGCAAATCCTTAGAAATTTAGGATTTTCACTTTGTTCATGGAGAATTCGGAAAGCTTTTGTGGCTAATAGTTCATTGACTTGGAATTCATAATTTATTAGCACATTTAATTTGCATAATTTCAGTGAAGAGCAAGGAATCGGTAAGAGGATGTGATTTTTTTTCCTTCAAAAGGAATTGGAATTTCTTCTAATGTAAAAAAATTTAAAAAAGCATTTCGATGAATTCAAACAATATTTCATCGATAATAGTATCACCTAAGCAGAACAGTTTTGACTACAAACGCCCTAGTCATTTGGATTTACTTTTTGTTTATGGAGAATTTGGTGAGCCTATAAGTAAGACGGTTCATAGAACTGGGATGCAATTTTATTTGGAAAATTGCACCACTTAATTTGAAAAATTTAAGTGAGGAGCAAGTATTCAGTAAAAGGATGTGATGATTTTTTAAAAAACTAATTGGTATTTTCTGATGTAAAGAAATTATGAACGATATTTTGAGGAACCATCTTCAAAGAAACCCAAGAAGAACCGTTATGACTTTCGAAGCCATAATTCATTTAATTTTTCTCTTTGTGAAAATAAAGAAAAATATTTTGCAGATCTTTATGGAAGTCAGTTTCATTCCTGAATAAAATTGGACAAAGACGTTTTTTTTGTTCCGCTTATGTAGAATTTATCCGTAAGCACACTTGTGTAAAAAAAATGATCCAGAATAAGGAGTATTTAGGGTGCGATTTGTATTTTAAAGAATAAAGAGAGTAAAAAGAGTTTCATAAAATAAAGACATTTGACAACGACGTCTATTTGCACCTCTTATAAAGAATATATTCGTATGCGTCACTTATTTAGAATTTATTCGTATGCGCCACTTGTGTAACAGATTTCGACACAGACAAAATATTGTTTGTGACATTCGTTTTTCAAAGCATAAAGAATGATGAATGTTTTCCTTAAAATGATGAAAGGAATTTTTTAAAGAGTATGTATGGAAGACAGTTCAAAGAACTGAAATGTAATTTTGTATTATATTTTAAATGAGTTGATTCATTTAGAGGAGGAGAATTTTCTACAATGAATAAGAAATATTTTTGACGGTTTGCATGGTAGAAAATTTGAATAAATATTTATTCTTCAATAACGAATAATGGTGAGCAATTCATTTTGAAGTATTTGGAAAAACTGAACTTCTCATGCGATTTTTTTAATGTGGAGAAATGTTTGCTCTTCTTAATTACAAGAACCATATTATTTAAAGATTATGTTGATCCCTTCTCGGTTAAAAAATAAGGCAGTTTTCATTTTACAATTTCTATATATCTTTCTCCTGGACGGGGCGGTGAATATTTTGAACGCTACAAAATTTATTTTAATATTTCTTTTATATATTTTCTTCTTTATCTGGGGACCGTCGTATTTTTTCGAAGTGAGCATTGGCGGTAAATTTATTTTTATAGAGACGATTCTTTTGGCGCAGCACAGAGATTTATTTTCATGTTTTTAATTTAATGTCTGATAGAGTTGATAACGATTATAACGTCTTTGTGAGCTGTATTCTACCTTGAAACTTCGCCACTGTCTGTGCCTTCTTGAAAATCTTTTGTAATACTATTATTTTCATATTTTATTAATAGTTTATTTCATATTTTAATTTGATTCAGTTGATCGCGATTATTACGTCTTTGTCCATCACCTGTTTCCTGCCTTCCGCCGCCAATCTTTGCGCCAGCTCGAAAATTTGTTTAATTGTGTTGCTGTTATTTTCAATGTAGTCGGGGCTCTCCAAATAGCGAAATCGTGTATCTTTTTCCTGGACGGGGCAATGAATATTTTGAACGCTATAAAATTTATTTTAATATTTATTTTATATATTTTCTTCTTTATCTGGGACCGTCATATTTCTCCGAAGTGAGCATTGGCGGTAAATTTATTTTTATAGAGACGATTCTTTTGGCGCAGCACAGAGATTTATTTTCATGATTTTAATTTAATGTCTGATAGAGTTGATAACGATTATAACGTCTTTGTGAGCTGTATTCTACCTTGAAACTCCGCCACTTTCTGTGCCTTCTCGAAAATCTTTTGTATTACTGTTATTTTCATAATTTATTCATAGTTTATTTCATATTTTAATTTGATTGATCGCGATTATTACGTCTTTGTCCATCACTTGTTTCCTGCCTTCCGCCGCCAATTTCTGCGCCTGCTCGAAAATTTTTATAATTGTGTTGCTGTTATTTTCGATGAAGTCGGGGCTCTCCAAATATGGTAATTGTGTATCTTTTTCCTGAACGGGGCACTGAATATTTTGAACCCTATATAATTGATTTTAATATTATTTCTTTAATATTTTTTCTTCATCTGGGGACTGTAATATTTTTTTCGAAGTTAGCATTGGCGGTAATATTTTTAGAGATAATTATTTTGGCGCAGCACCGAGATTTATTCTCATGTTTTTAATTTAATGTCCGAGTTGATCGCGATTATGACGTCTTTGTCCGTGACCTGCATTTTACCTTAAAATTCCGCCACTCTCTGTGCCATTTCAAATATCTGTCTTCAGGTATTGTTATTAGTTTCACTGAAATCCGGACTTTCCAACGGTGGTACTTCTCGTTCGATCTCGAAGTATGGGTATGATCGGTCCCCGACGAAATGCGCCATTACTCTTCTAAATATTGCCACCGTTATTCTGGGTGCTTGTTGGTCTTTCTTTGTAAGAAATGAATTTTTTTGAGTATTGAAAATTAAGATTATGCAAATAAATATAATAATTATTGTTTGGTTCGCATTTCATATTTTTACTCCCCCATATTACTAGACGCTACTCGCCTAGAGACGTCTATGTATTTATTGAATAATGATTCATTATTTGAAATGTGTGATTAATTAGTGGAAATATCGTCGGTGATGACGAACTTGGTGTGAAAATACCAAGAATGAGATTTCTGTTGTGGATAACTGATCTCGAGTGACAGCAGTCTCAGCAAAGAGGTATGGGCAATATTATCCTTTGAGTTATTAACTAATTTCCCGAGATGAGGTTAGTTTTGCTTTTGTTGAGTTATAATTAATTTCCCGAGATGAGGTTAGTTTTGCTTTTGTTGAGTTATAATTAATTTCCCGAGATGAAGTTAGTTTTGCTTTTGTTGAGTTATAATTAATTTCCCGAGATGAAGTTAGTTTTGGTTTTGATGAGTGTAGAATAAAATTGTGATAATATTATTCTCTTGAATTATTTTGAATTATATATTTAAAATGGCGGGTTTAGCAAAATTAAAGAAAGATGAATTAAAACTCGTTGCGGAGGAGATAGGTTTGGTTGTTGCGGAAGGCATGAAAAAGAGTGAATTAAAACGTTTAATTGAGGAGAGTGTGTGTTCAAAAATGGCAACGAAGTTGTTCAAGATGCTGTGGATCGAGTAATAGAGAATAAACCAAAGATCCTATCAGGATAGTGAAATAGAACTAGTGCGTCTTAGATTCGAGCCCCTCAGGGGCTCCCCTACTATAGGTGAGTTCGGGAGTCTCAATCCCGAGGTACCCAGGGATCTATACTCCCTTTTTGTTTACATTCCTCTACGCCTTCTGCTGTCTGCTGTATCTCTTCCTTCCCTCGACGGCAAGCGAGGGAGCTCTCCATGAGAAGCTGTCGCCGCTCTGTTTGCTTCTTGCTTCTCATAGACAGCCAAAGACCCCACGTGTTTGCCGTGCGTGGCGACCCATTAGACGGGTGATACATTTCGGTCTCCGGTGTATCAATCGGCTGGTATTCCAGCCATTTGGCTGGTCTACACAAGGGGATCAAGCGAAGGGGTCATCTTATGGGGCTCTGCGTTAAGGGTGGTAGACCTTCCTGGAAGTGGCTCTTAGCGTATAGGTCCTAGCTAGCACCAAGGTAAGCGCCGAGGCTAGGAAGATCTAGAGCCGTTGGCTGCCTTCCCCTGTTGGGCTCCGTGGTGGGTGGTGCCGTTGGGACCGGAATCATCTGTCCCTTTTGTATGGACTTTCAAAATTTCACCGCTGTTTCCACTGATACTAAGTTTTTTTTGTTATGTCTAGTAACGATATGTTTCTTGAAATTTCGCCATTTCATGTGAATAAATTAATATTATCACACATTGGGGAGGTTAAAAACAAAGTTGAAATCTGGTGACTTACCAATAGGGGCATCAAATCCATCTCAAGCAATAACTCTTGGTAAACTAACATTAGGTGACCTGAAAATTAACGTTTCAATTCATAGAAATTTAAATTTTTCAATAGGAGTCATTTCTGAGCCAGGTCTTAAGAAGCATTCTGAATCTGAGCTTGTTCATGAGCTATCAGATCAAAATATTTGCGCAGCTCGACGAATTAATATCAAACGTGATGGCAAATTAATTCCCACACAGCATGTTATTTTCACCGTTTCTGCTCGTGAGTTACCAAATAGTAACAGTCTGCTGTCTTTACTTACCACCTCATGCAGTTATATGTCAGCAAGATCTTGATAACCTAGTAGACCAGCTTCCCTCGCCATTTCTCTTACTGGGCGACTTGAACGGGCATAGTACATTGTAGGGTTCAGAAAGTACAAACTCTCGAGGGCGGAAAATTGAGCAGTTTATTTCTAACAACTGCCTCTGCCTGCTCAATACTGAACAGAAGACGTATTTCCATGAACCACCATGAAGCTACCATACACTTGATCTGGCCATATGTTCTCCTGAACTCTTGCCGTTGCTTAAATTTTCAGACAGTAATGATCTATACAATAGTGATCATTTTCCAGTTATTGTCTCATATGTTGAAGGAGGAAATATGACCCTACGTCCTCCACGTTTTTTATTCCATCGAGCAAACTGGGATATGTTTATGCACTCAGCAGACATCTCCAAGGCTATGGTCGGTATCTCAGACATCACAGAATCAGTTCAACACGTCATTCAAACAATTATAAAAGCCGCTAATAACACCATACCAAAATCTTCCTCACGTCTAAGAAAGTTTTACAGACCGTGGTGGAATAAAGAATGCCACGACAGCCATAAGAATCAAAAGAAACTGTGGAATATTTTTTGAAGATACCCAACAACAGAGAATCTTGTCGCTTTTAAAAGGCCCAAAGCTCTTGCTCGCCGCATTCGCGGACGTAGTCAAAGGGAATCGTGGATAAAATTTATATCGTCAATCATATCTTCTACTTCCAGTAAACATTTATGGAGGAAAGTGAAGGCTGCTAATGGGATTTATAGTGAATCATCCATCCCTGTTTTAATAACCGGAACTGAGATGCACTCCTTCCCATTAGACATAGCCAATATTCTCTTTCATGCATTCGCGCAGGTTTCCGCAATATTCTTATAGTCCTGAATTTCTGGCAATTAAGAATCCAGCGAAACGATTATCATTACATTTTAATGACCGAAGTTCCTATCCATACAACTGTGAATTTAGGATATTTGAATTAAAAGCCGCCTTGTCTCAAGCCCATGATACAAGTACTGGGCGAGATGGAATCGCATATAGTATGCTTCGCCATTTGAATGAAAATTCACTTTCCAACCTACTATTTTTATTTAATAGAATCTGGACGGAGCAGAAGTACCCATCACAATGGCGTGAAGCTATTGTGATTCCAATCCTAAAATCTGGCAAGGAATCTTCAAATCCTCGGAGTTCTGGTGGTGTCTGTCTCTTCACATCCAATCTTCATCCGAGCACACCACTTACTTTACATACGCATTTGCAGGCTGTGGCTGTGCAAGTTCACACACGAACGTTAGTCACAGTCTGCTGTATCTATCTGCCGCCTCATGATGTCATTTGTCAACAAGATCTTGACATTTTACTGGACCAACTTCCAAAACCTTTCATTATACTCGGCGATTTCAATGGACATAGTAACTTGTGGGGTTCGGACAATACAAATTCTCGTGGGCGACAAATCGAACGGTTTATATCGAATAACTGTATCTGTCTTCTGAATAATGACGAGAAAACATACTTCCATGAACCCACACGTAGCTTCCATAGTCTTTACTTGGCCATTTGTTCTCTCGAGCTTCTCCCCTCAGGGGCTCACCTACTATAGGTGAGTACGGGTGTCCCAATCCCGAGGTTCCCAGGGATCTTTACTCCCTTTATGTTTATTCTCCCCTCCGTCTTCTGCTTTTAGCTGTCGTTCTTCTTTCCCTCGAGGGTAGGCGAGGGAGCTCTCCATGAGAAGCAGTTGCCGCTCTGTTTGCTTCCTGCTTCTCATGGACAGCAAATACCCCCACGTGTTGGCCGTGCGTGGCGACCCATTAGACGGGTGGTGCACTGTGGTCCCCGGTGTATCAATCGGCTGGTACCTTGTCACCTGAGTGGCTAGTCTGCTAGGGATCAAGCGAAGGGGTTACTCCTTGGGCTTGGCGTTAAGGGTGGTCACTGTCCCCGGGGGTAACTCCGAGCGTATAGGTTTCCGATTAGCACCAAGGTAAGTGCCGAGGCTGGGAATGGCCAGAGCCGGTGGCTGCCTTCCCTTGTTGGGCTCCGTGGTGGGCGGTGCCGTCGGGCCCGAATCTGTCTCAATGTCGTATGGCTCCTCCCAAGAAGGGTCCCTTTAGTGGGCAACGTATTCCTCAAACCTTTAATATAGATAATCATTTTGATCGTTATTATATTGTGAAGCGCATATCTGAAAAAGACGAGACTTTTCAAACAGTTTCTCCGTTTTTGGTACAAAAGGCCATCAGTGCCACAATTGGTGAACCAAATTCTATCCGCAAGATACGTTCAGGCGACTTGCTAATAGAGGTCAACTCACGTAAGCAAGCTCAGCAATTACAAAAAATAAAAGCTTTGGCAACTATACCGGTTCGTGTTACCCCTCACATATCATTAAACACTTCAAAAGGTGTCATAACTTGTGGTGAGATATTAAATCTCCCAGTAGATTTAATCGCCAAGGAATTAAAATCCCAAGGTGTTACCCATGTCCGCCGAATTTCGATTAGGCGAGATTGAGAAACCATCGAAACGAAGCATCACATTCTCACTTTTATGTCACCTAAATTACCTGAGTACATATACGTAGGGTACATTAAGCGTCCAGTTAGACCCTATATACCGAACCCCTTAAGATACTTTAACTGTCAACGCTTTGGGCACTCGAAAGCAAATTGCCGAGGCACTATAACTTGTGCCCGATGTGCTGAGCGAGGACATGAGAGCCAGGAGTGTTCCGCACAGGAAAAGTGCGTGAATTGCAAAGGTGATCATACGTCCTTCTCCCGCACGTGCCCACGATGGCAACTAGAAAAAGAAATAACCGCAGTTAAAATTAAAGAAGAATTACCATACCCAGAAGCCCGAAAGAAAGTTCTTTCTCAAACACCCTCACCTGGTATTAGCTACGCCTCTGTTGTCCGGAAAAAATTTTGTGAAAACTGTACATGTCAAAATTGCACTAAAAGTAAGAATCCTTTATCATCCCCTAAACCTTCATCTGATTCCGATAGTGATAAATCCATTGTTAGTAATCATGGTACTGAGAAGTCGGAAACAATTAAGCGAAAACCATCAAAATCAGAAAAATCACTGAAACTTAAGCTTGCAAAACGTGGTGTCTCGAAAACAAATCTCTCTGCAAAATTTAAGAAATCGGCTACTAAAAATTCAGTAGCTTTGGGACTTGCAAATCAAGGTATAGCCCATAAAGACTTGACGTCTATTTTTGGTGGCATACCAAACAGTCCCGACCTCAAACTCCATCCTTCGGGGGATGAATCTGAATTTGAAATGAGTTGCGACGTTTCTGCAACTCCTGTCGTCACGCCTAATAATTCTTCTAGAACGCATATCTCTTAATGGGTACCTTCCTTTCTTGGAATTGTCGCGGCATGCGTTCCAAACTTCACGATATAAAGACTATTATCAACTCCTTTCATCCTGTTTGTTTTTGTTTTCAGGAAACATTCATGACTCCCAATATTCCGTTAAAATTGCGCGGCTACAACTGTGTTCGTAAAGATACAGACACTGGAGTGCGCAGTTCTGGAGGTGTCTGCATCTTGACATCAAATCTTTACCCAAGTACACCTCTTACTTTGCATACACCTCTACAGGCTGTGGCTGTGCAAGTTCACACCCGAACGCTGGTTACAGTCTGTAGTATATACTTGCCACCCCATAATGCCATTAAACAACAGGATCTTGACAACCTCGTGGATCAGCTTCCTTCACCTTTTATTTTACTTGGAGACTTAAATGCACATAGCACGTTGTGGGGTTCAGATAGTACAAACTCTCGTGGGCGGCAGATTGAACAGTTTATTTCTAATAACTGTCTCTGTCTGCTTAATAACGATGATAAAACATACTTCCATGAACCCACACGTAGCTTCCATAGTCTTGATCTGGCAATATGCTCACCTGAACTTCTGCCATTATTGACCGTTAGTGATAACTTATATAATAGCGATCATTTCCCGATCATTGTCTCCCATGCTGATAGAGGCGGAACGACTCATTGTCCTCCGCGTTTCGTATTCCAGCGGGCAGACTGGCATAAGTTTTCTCAACTGGCCAAAATTACTGAGAGTATGGTCAATGTACCAGACATCATGGAAGCAGTTCAAAACGTCACTGAATGTTTAATACATGCCGCTAATATTGCCATTCCTAAAAGTTCACCACGTACAAGAAAATTCCGTAGACCGTGGTGGAACGATGCCTGTCGCGATAGTTACAAGAACCAAAAGAAACTTTGGAACAAATTTAGGAGGTACCCAACCACAGAGAACTTGATCGCTTTTAAAAGAGCTAAAACCCTTGCACGTCGCATTCGTCGCTGTAGCCAGAGGGAATCATGGGTAAAATATATTTCCTCAATCACATCTCGCACCTCAAGTCAGCAGTTGTGGAGAAAAGTGAAAGCAGCTAACGGAATTTATCAGGAGTTTTCTTTTCCTGTACTGAAAACCAGGAATAAGACATACTCCTCTCCATTAGATATTGTCAATATTCTTGGACAGACATTTGCACGGATTTCCGCTGTCGAATCGTATAGTCCTGAATTTATAGAGAGGAAAAATCTAGCAGAAAAACAATCTTTGAATTTTCAAGCTGCATACACACATCCATATAATTGCGAATTCAAAATGTTTGAATTAAGAAAAGCACTATCCCTAGCTCATGATACCAGCCCTAGCCCAGATGGAGTCACTTATAATATGCTTCGCCACTTAGATGAGATATCGCTCTCCTATCTCCTATATCTGTTTAACAGAGTCTGGAGTGAGCAAAATTTCCCATACCAGTGGCAAGAAGCTCTCGTGATTCCCATTCTGAAACCGGGCAAAGATTCAGCTAACCCTTTGCATTATAGACCGATTGCGCTAACTAGTGTCCTTTGTAAGACGCTTGAACGTATGGTCAATGCCCGACTAGTCTTCGAATTAGAAAAGCGAGCTTACATTCCATTAATGCAAAGTGGATTCCGCAAAGGCCGATCCACTATTGATAATATAGTCCAACTTGAGACCCATATTCGTAACGCTTTTGTGAGACGAAACCATCTTGTCTCCATTTTTTTTGATGTAGAGAAGGCGTACGATCGTACGTGGCGTTTTGGAATTCTTAGAAAACTTTTTAACTTGGGTTTTAAAGGGAACCTTACAATTTTTATAAAAAACTTTTTATCATTTCGTACTTTTCGGGTATACATGGGGAAATTTTATTCTGATCCTTTTATCCAAGCTGAGGGCGTTCCACAAGGGAGCGTTCTCAGTGTCACACTTTTTATCATGCATTTTAGCGATATTCTAAATCAATTACCGTCGAATGTCCAAGGAAATTTATACGTGGACGATCTTCAGATTTCTTGCCAGGGCTGTAATATGCACTTAATTGAACGGCAGCTGCAAAATGCAGTTAAGAAACTGGTAGCTTGGTGTGATGAAAATGGGCACACTCTTTCTGCCGAAAACAGTAAATGCATGCATTTCTGCAGAAAGCGAGGCATTCACCCTGACCCCTCTGTCCGTATACGCAATGATTTAATACCTGTCGTTAATGAAATACGATTTCTGGGAATACTTTTCGATCGGAAGCTCACTTTCCTTTCGCACATCACATACCTACGGGAAAAGTGCGAGAAATCTCTGAATATCCTCAAGGTACTTTCTCGTACGTCTTGGGGTGCCGATCGTACGTCTTTAACCCGTTTATATCAAGCCATAATTTTATCTCGGATAGACTACGGGTGTTTTGTGTATGGCTCTGCCAATATTACTGTATTACGTCAGTTGGATACTGTGCATCATTCCGCCCTCCGAATATGTTCAGGGGCCTTCCGCACATCGCCAATCGAAAGCCTTTACGTCATATGTCACCAACTGCCCTTGTCTTTGCGCCGAAAGAAACTTGCACTGCAGTACTACTTTCGCGCTCAGTCTCTCCAAAATCATCCTGTAACTCATATGATTATTCCTGCTTCCCTTAAAAGAGTTTACAATGCTCGGCCATCTCACATTCTTCCCTTTTGTGAGAGAATCAAAAGCTTACTTCATGATTCAGAGATCCAGTTTTCTGATGTCCAGCCAATAGATTTTCAAATATTTTCACCTTGGGAAATTCCTCAGTTTTCCTTTTTGAATTGTTCTTCAGAATTTAATAAAGCAACAACTGCTCCAATTATTTTCCAACAACTTTTTAATTCTCATCGTTCGCAGTATGCCTCCTATTTTCCAATATTTACCGACGGCTCAAAGTCGGACGGACATGTTGGATGTAGTGTCGTCTTTGGGGACGAAATACACAGTTTCCGTATTCATGCATCATTTTCAGTTTTATCTGCGGAGTTACTGGCAATTTTCTGTGCTATACAAAAGATTGCTCTTGCATCCCAACGACAATTTTGCATTTATACGGACAGTATGAGTTCTTTAGAAGTACTCCATCATTTTAACTTTCATCCGCTTGCTATTAAGATATTGGGACTCTTGCAGACTCTCCATCACAGGGGCTTTAACATTTTATTTTGTTGGATCCCTAGTCATGTTGGAATCGTTGGAAATGAACAGGCCGATCACGCTGCTAAAACTGCATCTACCTTTTCTCATTATGAACTACCTTACTGCGATATTCAAAAATCAATTGCGAAACATATTTTCTTTTTGTGGCAAGAGACATGGGACAAACATATCCATAATAAACTGCACGTTATTAAGCCTTCTATTTGCATGTGGCCAGTTTTGCCTATACGTGGCCCTGACGTTAAATTGACACGCCTTCGCATAGGACATACTCGGTTAACGCATCGACATCTTCTTCTCGGAGAGAGACCACCGGTTTGTTCTCGATGTCATGTCGACCTTAGTGTGAAGCATATATTAAATGAGTGTCCAAATTTTAACTCCTATCGTGTTCGCTTTTTTAATTCAACATCATTGACTCTTCACGACTTAGTGGGTGAAAAACACCACCCGAATATTTTTAACTTTTTGAGATCTATTGGGTTTTTACATCGGATTTAGCACATTTTACCATTGTATTTAACATCTAACCTATCATTCAAATTGTATCTTAATGTTTTATGCATTGTTTATACTTCTTTTTAAACTATTACCACCTGCCTTCTGTATTTTATTACTTGCTCAAGTTTTACATATGGTTTCATTGTCTTTTGATCATGCTATATGGAATTGTCTCCATTTTCGAACTTTTTTACTTTAACCGAGTACTTTTTTAACTTTTTGCTTGGCGCAGTATGGCCAAATATGGTTTTTGCGCCATAAAACACCACAAAACCAACCAACCATCTGTTTCCCCCTTCCTTGTTGAAAAGGCTGTTTCCGGAACTTTAGGTGAAGTTCCGTCAATCAAAAAACTTCGTTCTGGTGACTTACTTGTTGAAGTCGCTTCCCAACAGCAAGCAAAGCAAATCTTGAAGTTGAAAGCTTTGGCTACAATCCCAATAACAGTAAGTTCTCATACATCTCTTAACTCTTCGAAAGGCGTGATAACATGTGGTGAAATGTTTAATGATACAATCGAAGAAATTACAAAAGAGCTTAAGGCTGAAGGAGTGACACATGTACGCCGTATTATCATTCGGCGGGATGGACAACTCCTACCAACTAAACACCTTGTTCTGACCTTTCAAACCCCAATTTTACCAGAAAGGGTAAAAGCAGGATATTTGAATTTACTGTCAGGCCTTTCATTCCAAACCCTCTGACATGCTTTCAATGCCAACGATTTGGACACTCAAAAACCAACTGCCGCGGGACACTAACTTGCGCCCGTTGTGCAGAGAAAGGACACGACAGTCAGCAATGCACCGCGCCGGAGAAATGCGTAAACTGCAGCGGTGACCACAGCTCCTTTTCTCGATTATGTCCCCGTTGGAAATTGGAAAAAGATATTATAACAATTAAAACTAAAGAACAAATTTCCTATCCAGAGGCTAAACGCAAAATCATGGCTCAAACACCTACACCTGGCGTTAGTTATTCAACTGCCGTGAAACAATCTTACTGTGAGAATTGTTCTTGCAAAAACTGTTCTAAATTTGCGATTCAAACAAATCCTATAAAACCATCTGATTCTGACACAGACCCATCAATAAGCAGCAATCCAGAAGCTAATGAACCTCCAAAACGTAAATCAAAATCAAAATCTCAGCGTTCACTTAAACTAAAGCTTTCAAAGCGTGGCTTTTCGCAGCAAATGATATCTGACCAGCTAGCAACAAAGCTTAAAAAAATCCAGTAATCGAAATTCTGTGGCTTTGGGAATGGCAAACAAAGGTATTGTCCAAAGAGACTTAACCTCTATTTTTGGAGGCAAGCTCAAAAATCCCGATCTTATCAAACTCCATCCATCTGAAGAGGATGAAGATGAACTTGAAATGAGTTGTGAAACCTCACCAACTCAAATTACTGATTCAGTTCTCTTTCAGTCAACAAAACTCTCTTAATGGGTACCTTCCTTTCTTGGAATTGTCGCGGCATTCGGTCAAAATTAAATGACATCAAGACTATTTTTAACAATTTTCATCCTGTCTGTTTCGGTGTTCAAGAAACTTTCTTGACACCCAATGTTCCAATAAAATTGCGTGGTTATAACTGTACTAGGAAAGATGCAGGCACAGGAGTTCGCAATTCCGGTGGTGTCTGTATCTTTACATCCAATTTATATCCCAGTACATCTCTTACTTTACACACATCTCTACAGGCTGTGGCTGTGCAGGTTCACACAAGAACATTGGTCACAGTCTGTTCTGTTTATATACAGCAACATGATGTCATCTGTCTGCAGGATATCAACAACTTAGTGGACCAGCTTCCTTCACCTTTCATCTTACTTGGCGATTTCAATGGCCATAGTACTTTGTGGGGTTCAGATAATACAAACACTCGTGGGCAGCAGATAGAACAATTTATTTCCAACAACTCGCTCTGCTTGCTTAATAATGATGATAAAACATATTTTCATGAACCCACACGTACATTCCAGAGCCTTGATCTGGCCATATGTTCTCCAGAACTCCTGCCATTTTTGACCTTTGAAGTACTGATTTGTACAATAGTGACCATTTTCCTATTGTTGTCTGCCATGCTGATAGCGGCGGTGCGACTCTTTGTCCTCCGCGTTTCTTATTCCAGCGGGCAGACTGGATTGCTTTCTCTCAAATGGCAGCTATCACAGAGACAATGGTGAAAACATCAGACATCTCTGAAGCAGTTCAAAATGTCGTTGATAGTATAATATGTGCCGCAACTTCCACTATTCCAAAGAGTTCACCACGTCTAAGAAAATTTCGAAGACCATGGTGGAACAAAGCCTGTCACGATAGTTACAAGAATCAAAAAAGACTCTGGAATATATTTCGAAGGTACCCTACAACAGAGAACTTGATCGCTTTTAAGAGAGCCAAAGCGCTAGCTCGTCGCACTCGGCTTCGTAGCCAAAGAGAATCATGGGTTAATTTTGTATCATCCATTACATGCAGGACGTCCAGTAAACTGCTGTGGAAAAAGGTAAAGGCTGCTAATGGGATTTATCGTGAAGCTTCGATTCCTGTATCAAAAACGGGAAATCTGATGCATTCCGCCCCCATAGATGTAGCTAATATTCTCGGCCAAGCGTTCGCACGTGTTTCTGCAGCGGATTCTTATACTCCTGCTTTTCTGGCAATTAAGAATCATGCATAACGGTTGCGACTGCGTTTTAATACTCAAAGTGCCTTTCCTTATAACTCTAAATTCAGAATGTATGAACTGGAATTGGCCTTGTCTCACGTCCATGATTCGAGCCCTGGACCAGATGGAATCACATATAACATGCTTCGCCATTTGAATACTACTTCCCTGTCCAATCTGTTAATACTTTTCAACAGAATTTGGACTGAACAGAAGTACCCTTCACAATGGCGAGAAGCTATTGTGATTCCAATCTTAAAACCTGGTAACGATACATCGAACCCTTTGAATTACAGGCCGATTGCGTTGACAAATTGCCTTTGCAAGACCTTCGAGCGCATGGTCAATGCTCGTTTAATGTTCGGATTGGAAAAACAAGGATGCGTCTCCCCATTGCAGAGTGGTTTCCGTAGAGGTCGGTCTTCTTTTGACAACCTCGTTTTGCTAGAAACCGAAATACGCAACGCATTTGTCAGGAGGAATCACCTTGTCTCAATATTCTTCGATATCGAAAAGGCGTATGACCGTGCATGGCGCTATGATATACTTTCCACCCTTTTTAAATTTGGGTTTAGAGGAAATTTGCCCATATTTTTGCAAAACTTTTTGACCCATAGAACGTTTCGAGTTAGGGTTGCTAATTTTTACTCTGATTCTTATATCCAATCTGAGGGAGTTCCTCAAGGAAGTGTCCTCAGTGTGACACTCTTTGTAATTCATACGAGTCAAGTTTTATCGATTTTACAGTCATCTGTTCATGGAACACTTTATGTAGACGATCTGCAGATCTCCTGCCAAGGGAGCAATATGAATCTAATTGAACGACAACTACAAAATGCAGTAAACAATGTGGTGGCTTGGTGCGATAACGGCCACAGAATCTCTCCTGAGAAGAGTCAGTGCATCCATTTCTGCAGAAAGAGAAACGTACATTTAGATCCCGCTATATACATTGGAAGTACAATTATTCCAATTGTGAATGAGACCCGATTTTTGGGAGTTATCTTTGATCGGAAATTGACCTTCTTGCCTCACATCCTATACCTGCGGACGCGGTGTGAGAAAATATTAAATATCTTGAAGGTGCTTTCCAGAACATCTTGGGGTGCCGATCGTGCTTCCCTACTGCGAATTTATGAAGCAGTCATCCTTTCCCGTATCGACTATGGGTGTATGGTGTATGGGTCGGCCCGAAATTCTGTTTCGCGGCGGTTGGACACCGTTCACCATTCTGCTTTGCGGATCTGTTCTGGTGCATTTCGCACGTCTCCTGTAGAGAGTTTGCATGTTATTTGTAACCAACTACCTCTTTGCCTAAGGCGCCAAAAAATATCTGCTTTGTATTATTTCCGATCAAAATCTATTCCAAGACATCCTATAAGTCAAATAACACTGCCGGTTAGCCTTCGCAGACTCTGATGCTCGGCCCTCTCACATTATGCCTTTCTGTGAGAGAGTCAAAAGGTTCTTACAAGACTTCGACTTTGGTAATGTTGGTATAAAATCTATTGATTATTGCTTCCCTCCTTGGGATATACCACAAATTCCTTTTTTGAATCCCTTTATAGGATTTGACAAGTCATTAACTGCTCCTATTATTTTTCAGCAACTCTTTCTATATCATCGCTATCGGTATTCTTCTTTCCTTCCAATTTATACAGATGGTTCAAAATCCGATGGACATGTTGGTTGTGGCGCAGTACTTTCATCCGATACAATTAGCTACCGTCTGCATAACTTTTCCTCGGTATTTACTGCTGAGCTATTAGCAATACTCTGTGCTTTAAAGAAAATTTCGTATTCTTCTCAAAGGAAATTTATAATTTATACCGATAGCATGATTGCACTGGAAACGCTTTCTCATTATCACAGTCGAATACATCCCATTGCTGTCCGTATTCTATGCACTTTACGTCTCTTGCAGAATGAGGGCTTCCAAATTAATTTTTGTTGGATTCAAAGTCACGTGGGCATTGCTGGCAATGAAAGGGCGGACACTCCTGCAAAATCAGCATCGGTTACCTTGAACCAAGGACTTCCGTACACTGATGTGAAGAAGTCCTTCAATAGTCATATTTTTAAAATTTGGAAAAACCAGTGGGATTTGCAGATTCATAATAAATTGCATGACGTGAAACCCAACATTGGATTATGGCCCCTTCTACCTATACGAGAGGAAGATGTCAAATTGACCCGCCTCCGTATAGGACATACTCGCTTCACGCACAAGCACCTCATTTTTGGTGAAAGGGTGCCAGTGTGCCAAACATGTCAAGCTGATTTTACTATCAGGCACATTTTAATTGATTGTCCATGTTTTAACTCGTATCGATTACACTTTTTTAAGTCAATATCATTAACTCTACAGGAATTGGTTGGTGAAAAACATCATCCAAACCTTTTTAAATTTTTAAGAACCATTGGATTTTATATTTACATTTAATACTCTCTTTTGCTGTTTAAAAGACGATAATTTTTAAAAAATTTCAAGAATTTTCTCAAACTTTCATTTGAAATTTTAACTTTTTGAAAGCATTTTATATCATCAGAATTTGCGCTTTTTACTTTATATTAGACTTTATGATGTTTGGTTCTTTTTAATCTCGTAGCATTTCATACCATATGCTTGGCGCAGCTTGGCCAAAAATGGCTCTTGCGCCAAAAAAATCCAACCAACCAACTCTCGAGCTTCTTCCGTTGATGAATTTTAAGGTCGATGATGATCTATACAATAGTGATCATTATCCTGTAATAGTTTCCCAAGCCGATAGTGGTGTTCCGACTCGCTGTCCACCACGTTTTCTATTTCAGCGGGGAGACTGGACTGCATTCTCCCAGCTGGCAGATATTACAGAGGCAATGGTCAAAAATACCGACATCACGGAAGCAGTACAGCATGTTGTGGATATCATAATACACGCCGCAAATACTTCCATACCAAAGACTTCCCCACGTCTACGAAAATTTCGCAGACCGTGGTGGAATGATGCTTGTCGCGACAGCCTTAAAAATCAAAAAACGCTGGAACATTTTTAGAAGGTACCCTAAAACGGAAAATCTTGTCGCTTTTAAGAAAGCCAAAGAATTAGCTCGACTCATTCGCCGTCGTAGTCAGAGGGAATCTTGGATCAATTTTGTGTCCTCAATCACATCCTCAACTTCCACTAAACTTTTGTGGAAGAAAATAAAAGCCGCAAATGGGATCTACAACGACTCTTCAATTCCAGTTTTAAAAACAGCAAACACAGTGCATTCTGTCCCATTAGATGTAGTTAACATCCTCGGACATGCATTCACTCAAGTTTCCGCAGCAGATTCTTATAGTCCTAAGTTTCTGTCAATTAAGAATCGTGCGGAACGGCTACCTTAACGTTTTAATGAACGAAATACCTCTCCTTATAACTGTGAGTTTCGTTTGTATGAATTGGAAGCGGCATTATCTCAAACTCACGATATCAGTCCCGGTCCATTACATATAACATGCTTCGCCATTTGAGTAGAACTTCTTTTTCAAATCTGTTATTACTATTTAACAGAATTTGCACTGAGCAAAAGTTCCCTGCACAATGGCACGAAGCTATTGGGATTCCAATCCTAAAACCTGGAAAAGATTCATCAAACCCTCTGAACTACAGACCAATAGCGCTGACAAATTGTCTTTGCAAAACCTCTGAGCGAATGGTTAATACGAGGCTAGTGTTTCAATTAGAGAAACAGGGATGTATCTCCCCTTTGCAAAGTGGTTTCCGTAGAGGACGATCTACTTTCGACAACCTAGTTCTTCTGGAAACCCAAATACGAAACGCCTTTGTTAGAAGAAATCACCTTGTTACTATATTTGTGGACATTGAAAAGGCTTATGATCGTACATGGCGACATGGCATACTTTCTACTCGTTTTACCTTCGGTTTTAGAGGTAATTTACCAATATTTTTACAACACTTTTTATCTCGTAGAACGTTTCGTGTTCGCATGAGTAATTTTTATTCTGATAATTTTATCCAGGCTGAGGGAGTCCCGCAAGGAAGCGTCCTCAGCGTCACACTATTTACCCTTCATATTAGCCAGATTTTAAATATCTTGCCACCATCTGTTCATGGAAGTTTATATGTTGATGACTTTCAAATCTCTTGTCAAGGCCAAAACATGTCGTTAATTGAGAGACAGCTGCAGAATGCAGTTAACAAGTTGGTAATGTGGTGCGATAATAATGGGCACACTATATCTGCCGATAAAAGTCGGTGCATCCATTTCTGCAGGAAAAGAAATATTCACCTTGATCCAAACATTCATATTCAAAGTATTCCTATTCCTGTTTCTAAAGAAGTATGTCTTTTGGGAGTGATTTTCGATCACAAGCTCACCTTCCTTCCACATGTTTTACACTTGAAGAAGAAATGTGGAAAATCTATAAATATTTTAAAAGTGCTCTCCAAGACATCGTGGGGAGCCGATCGAACCTCCCTTCTTCGTATTTATGAGGCAGTCATTCTTTCTCGTCTAGATTATGGATGCATGGTGTATGGATCTGCTCGCCCTAGTGTTTTATACAGGCTGGATACCATTCATCATAGCGCTCTACGAATCTCTTCAGGAGCCTTTAGAACTTCACCCGTAGAAAGTCTGTATAATATTTGTCATCAGCTACCTCTTGATTTAAGAAGGAAAAAAATATCTATTATATTTTTTCCGTGTGTAGACTGTACCGAACCATCCTTTGTGTAAAATTGATCTTCCGGCTAGTCTTCGAAGAATTTATGACGCTCGACCCTATCATGTTCTTCCATTTTGTGAGAGAGTCAAAATGCTTCTGCATGACTTAGGCTTTAACAATGTTAATATCAAATCTGTTGATTACTTTTGCATTCCTCCCTGGGATGTTCCGCAATTTTCATTCTTGAATCCATTTTATAAATTTGATAAATCTGTGACTCCGCCTGTGGTTTTCCAGCAACTATTTTCTAGCCATCGCTGTTTGTACTCTTCCCACCAACCATTTTTCACAGATGGCTCAAAATCGGAGGAATATGTTGGTTGTGGTATTGTCACTCCGTCTCATACTTTGAGCTATCGGCTGCACAAATATAACTCTGTGTATACCGCTGAGTTAGTGGCCATTTCCTATGCTCTTCAGGAAATATCGCCTGCTACTCAGCATAATGTAATTATTTATACAGACAGCATGAGCGCTTTAGAAACTCTATCTCACTACAACAATCGAATGACCCCGAGGCTGTCAAAATTTTATACTATTTACAACAACTTCAGAAAAAGGGTTGTAATATTACCTTTTGTTGGCTGCCGAGTCATGTAGGCATTTCTGGCAACGAAGCGGCAGACTCAGCTCCGAAATCTGCTTCATCTTTTTTGACACAAGATCTTCCCTACTGCGATATCAAGAAAACTCTTATTAGCCGCCTTAATTCCACTTGCCAAGAAAAATGGGATAAACAAATACATAATAAATTGTATGTCATTAAACCTTCCATTGATGTCTGGCCTGTTCTACCTATACGAGAGTTAGTTTGACGTCTAACTCGTCTCCTTATAGGACATACTCGCTTTACTCACCGCCATCTTCTCCTTGGCGAGAGACCACCAGTCTGTCCTCGATGTAGTGTTGATTTTAGCATTGTTCATATTTTGGTTGAATGTAGTTCATTTAATAATCATCGTCATTTTTATTTTAATTCGTTGTCTGTAAATATGCGCGACTTGGTGGGCGGAAAATACCATCCAAATATTTAACTTTTTAAAATCCATTGGTTTTTATACTTGGATTTAACACATTTCACTTTTCCATTGTTTGTAAATGTTTTTGATTTTACTTTGTGTATCGTGATATTTAAGGAGCTTTTTTATCTTTGTACAATTGTTTTATATATTTTATAAAACATGTATCTTTTGGTTTTAAATTTTATCATTTGATTGGCGCAGCATAGCCAGATATGGCTCTTGCGCCAATAAACAACAACAACCAACCAACCAACCAACCGAGAGAGCCAAAATGATACTTCACGACTCGGACCTCAACGATGTCACAGTTAAAGTTCATAACCCTTTTATCTTTCCATCTTGGGATATCCCACAATTTTCATTTCTGAATCCATTCGATGGTTTTGATAAGTCAACAGCTTCTGTAGTCTTCCAACAGCTCTTTTTACTTCATCGTTATCAATATTCTTTGTTTGTGCCAATTTTCACTGATGGCTCGAAGTCAGCTGGACATGTTGGTTGTGGTATCATACTGCCATATGATATACTGAGCTACCGACTTCATAATTGCTGCTCTATCTTTACTGCTGAGTTGATGGCAATTTTCTCTGCTCTCCAGAGAATTCCGCCTGCTCCTCAGCGTAATTTCATTATTTACTCTGATAGCATGAGTGCTTTGGAATTGTTATCTAATTACGATAATCGGATGCACCCTATCGCCACCCTCATTTTATTCACTTTGCGTTTACTGGAAAACAATGGTTTTAATATAATTTTTTGTTGGGTTCCGAGTCATGTAGGAATCTCGGGTAATGAAATGGCCGACTCGGCTGCAAAATCTGCATCATCTGATTTAAGGACTGGAATACCGTATTGTGACATTAAGATGGCATTCTCCCGCCATGTACTTTCTTCCTGGCAGGAGACATGGGATCGGCAGACGCATAATAAGCTACACTCTATAAAGCCTACAATTGGTTTTTGGCCCATTCTATCTATACGTGAGATGGATGTCAAAATGACTCGTCTCCGTATAGGACACACACGATATACCCATAGGCATCTCATTTTTGGTGAGAGGGCACCAGTGTGTCCTACATGTCATGTTGATTTTAGTATTAAACATATTTTAATTGAGTGCCCGATTTTTAATTCGGAACGCGTTTACCATTTTTCAACACCTTCAGCCACTTTAGAGGACTTGGTGGGAGAAAAATTCCACCCAAATATTTTTAACTTTTTACGAGGCATTCGTTTTTATACTTGCATTTAGAACCTTTTACAGTTTGTTAGTGTTTTGCATGGTCTCATTGCTTCTCATTAAGTTTTCATTATCATATGTTAATACCCATGTTCATATTATACTACCAGAAGTTTGATTTTTACAGTGCTATATTTTAACCAGTTTTATGTTGATATCATAGATTTTGTATTTTATAATCGACTCTAATTTTACCGTTTGCATGGCGCAGTATAACCAAACATGGTTCTTGCGCCCTTAAACAACAAACAAACAAACTCTCCGGAGGAGACCCGATGTGTCCATTTCTGTCGGAAAAGAAAGCTTCACCTCCACCCGAATATACATATTCGGAATATTCCAATTCCTGTGGTGAACGAAATTCGGTTTTTAGGAGTGATTCTCGATCGGAAGCTCACCTTCCTTCCGAATGTCTTATATTTGCGGAAAAAATGTGAGAAATCATTGAACATTTTAAAAGTGCTCTCTAAAACATCTTGGGGTGCCGATCGAACCTCCTTACTCCGTATTTGTCAAGCAGTAATTCTTTACCGAATTGATTATGGGTGTATGGTTCCACCTACCCATCAATTTCGAGGCGACTGGATACCATTCACCATTCTGCTTTGCGTATCTGTTCAGGAGTATTCCGTACTTCTCCGGTTGAAAGACTATACATTATATGCCATCAGCTTCCTCTATGTTTAAGGCGTAAGAAATTGGCTGCCATATTTTATTTTTGAACAAAATCTGTTCTGAAACATCCGTTAGGCCAATTGTCACTGCCAGTTGGTCTTCGTCGACTGTATAATGCCCGTCCTTCGAACATGCTCCCCTTTTTTGAGAGAACCAAAATACTCCTTCATGACTCGGACCTTAACGATATTCGGGTTAGAGCTGTGAATTTCCTTAGTTTCCCACCCTGGGATATCCCGCAATTTTCTTATTTGAATCCTTTTCTTGGATTCGAGAAACACTCAACAGCTACTGTTGTTCTCCAGCAGATCTTTTTATATCATCGCTGTCAGTATTCTACTTTTTCCCCAATTTTCTTGGATGGCTCGAAATCAAATAATCATGTCGGTTGTGGAATCGTACTTCCATCGATACACTGAGCCACCGTCTTCATAATTGCTGCTCCGTTTTTACTGCTGAATTGGTAGCAATTTTCTGTGCCCTCCAGAAAATTGGATCATCCTCTCAGCGTCATTTTGTCATCTATACATCGATAGCATGAGTTCTTTGGAGACACTTTCACACTATGGCAATCGGATGCATCCAGTTTCGATTAAAATTTTATTCATTTTGCGACTTTTGAAAAATGATGGCTTCCAAATAAATTTCTGTTGGGTTCCGAGTCATGTTGGCATCTTCGGGAATGAGAAGGCGGATTTGACCGCAAAATCTGCAACGACCTTTTTGAGTATAGGACTTCCCTTTTGTGACATCAAAAGGTCTATTGATCATCACTTTTTTCTCTTTGGCAAAAATCGTGGGATATGCAGATCAGAAATAAATTCCATTCTGTTGAAACGAACATTGTTTCTTGGCCTGTTCATCCTATACGTGAGATAGATGTTGACTCGTCTCCGTATAGGGCATACACGTTTCACACATAAGCATCTTATATTTGGCCAAAATGCAATTACGTGCAGCAGCTGCCAAGTACACTTTACTGTTCGCCATATTTTAATTGAATGTCCCTTTTATAATTTTTATCGTGCTCAATTTTTTAATTCGTCTTCTGCAACATTGAAAGACTTGGTGGGTGAAAAATGCCACCCAAACATTTTTAAATTCTTAAGAGCTATTGGCTTTTTCACTAGCATTTAGCAGCTTTTTATTCTGTTTATGAGAAGCATTATTTAAGTTCATGTACATTACACAATTGCATCAAATCTTCATGTATCATTGTTTTAAATTTTAAATTGTTAAAATCATTTTTAACGTCATATCTAAGCAATATTATTTTTACAAATCTATGTTTATAATTTAATAAATGAGTATTTTTTTAAATGTTTTACATTTTTACCTTTCGATTGGCGCAGTATAGCCAGATATGGCTCTTGCGCCAATAAACCTAACAAAACCAAACAAAACCCGAGTTGCCAAAATCCATTAGAGCAGGCTATTTAAGATGTCCGATAAAACTTTATATTCCTAACCCAATACCATGTTTCAATTGTCAAAAATTTGGTCATTCACGGCATGCCTGTAAGAGCCCAACAATATGTGCTAAATGCTCTATGCCCGAACATGATTCCTCCGACTGCATTTCCGATGACTTTAAATGCAAAAATTGTCAGGGAGATCATCCAGCATATTCAAAATCTTGCCCTTGGTGGATTTTAGAAAAAGAAATCCAAACAACAAAAGTTCGAAAAAACATCTCTTTAGCCGAAGCTAGGAAACTAGTCACCGATCACACTCCTAAACCAGGACTAGCATATTCCTCCGTTTTAAAACAATGCGCACATTGTGGTTTCATAGCAAATTCAAATAATACAGGGAAAAAATCATTGCCACCAGCAATATTATAAGCTTCTACGTCTTCTGGTAAATCTTTACAACTAGAAAAAGCGACGTCAGCTTCTATGAAAACGCTTTCTGTAACTTCACTTTCTCAAAAATCAATCCCAATCTCTTCAGCAAAAATTATATACCAAATCACAAGAATAACTCCAATGTCAAAACACCAGAACCTATAAAAGAAACTAAGGCAGCTCAAAGAGCTCGTCTTGCTGCATTAAAGAAAAATAAAGATTTACAAAATCGAACAGTATCTAAAGATGATTTTTTGAAGAAAACGAGAGACAACAAATCACCCACCAAATATTGACCCACCGCTTTATATTCATCCATCAGATGATGATATTCTGTCTACAGATAGCGAGAAAGATACTATTCCATCTTCTCCAAAAAGTCTCCGAGTTTGGTGCTCTTTTCCTTCCTTTTGGTTTTCTGCATGGCAAGCTTTGTTTCTTGGAATTGTCGTGGTGTTAAAAATAAAATTTCAGATTTAAGACATCATAAACTCTCACCAACCTTCCATCATTGCCCTCAGTTGTTTAAATGAAGTATAAGACTACCTTTTTACCATGTGTCTGGCGCAGTATAGTCAGATATGGCTCTTGCGCCAATAAACAACAAAATCCAATCCAATCCAATGCATCATTGCCCTCCAAGGAACTTAACTAAATCCGGGAGAAACAATTTTATTGAAACATTATAATCTCATACAGAAAACTGGTTTGGGCAATAGTTTCGGGAGGAGTAGCTTTGCTAATCTCGAATTCGTTCCCGTTCTCCCCGTTAACTCTAAGTACTTCATTGCAAGCAGTAGTTACAGATTCACACTCGCTCATTAATCAGTTTGCAGTATATATCTACCACCAAATACATTCGTTGATCAACTTAATAACCTCATATCCCAGCTTCCTGAACCTCTAATAATTCTTGGAGACATGAATTGCCACAGCCCCCTCTGGGGTAATACAGATACTAACGCTCGTGGGCTGCAGATGGAGAAGTTGTTAAATGATAATCTTTGTATTCTTAACAAAGATGAATATACATACTTTCACGAACCAACCAAAACCTTTCCCTCCATTGATCTCGAAATATGTTCTCCGTACCTTGTACCTTATTTTACTCTAAATATTGATAATGATCTGCATAATAGCGATCATTTCCCTCTAATTATATCAGAAGACAAAGTTCTTCTATTCATCGAACACCAAAGTATAACTTTAACTCAGCCAACTTGAGTAAATTTAATTCTCTCGCTATCATAAATGAAGAAATGGTCTCTGAAAACAATATTGATACCGCTGTTAATACTGTCACTGAAGTCTTAATTGCCGCAGCTGATCTATCAATAAGTAAATCCTCAAACACTTTTAAAAAACAAAGGAAGGTCTGGTGGAATTCAGATTGCCACGAAGCATACACAAAACAAAAGAAGGCTCGGTGTCGAATTCGCCGAAACCCAACAACCGCAAACTTAATTGAATATAATCGAGCAAAAGCTAACTCGCGACGAGTACAAAGACGTAGCAAGCGAGAATCTTGGGAACGATATGTCAATAGCATTAACTCTACAATATCAAGCAAAAAATTATGGGAAAGAGTTAAAAAAACATGTGGCATTTTCAAATCAAAAAGTATACAACTTCTTTAATAATAGTGTTCCTGTTACATCTTTAAAAGACATCGCTAACTGCATTGCTTCCGAATTAAATCAAATTTCAAACAGTAAATATTATTTTACTTCTTTTTCACACCATAAAGCTCCCCCTCAGGGGCTCACCTACTATAGGTGAGTACGGGTGTTCCAATCCCGAGGTACTCGGGGATCTTTACTCCCTTTAGGTCTTACTCTCCACTACGCCTTCTGCTGTCTCCTTTTTTTCTGTCCCTCGAGGGTAGGCGAGGGAGCTCTCCATGAGAAGCTGTCGCCGCTCTGTTTGCTTCGTGCTTCTCATGGACAGCAAATACCCCCAAGTGTTTGCCGTGCGTGGTGACCCATTAGAAAGACGGGTGGTGTACTGTGGTCCCCTGTGCATCAATCGGCTGGTAGCTGGTCACCTTAGTGGCTAGTCTGCTAGGGATCAAGCGAAGGGGTTACTCCTTGGGCTTGGCGTTAAGGGTGGTCACTGTCCCCGGGGGTGACTCCGATCGTATAGGTTCCGGCCATCACTAAGGTAAGTGCCGAGGCTGGGAATGGCCAGAGCCGGTGGCTGCCTTCCCTTGTTGGGCTCCGTGGTGGGTGGTGCCGTCGGACCTGAAATTTTATATATATCGTATGGGCTCCTCCCGGAAATCTCCCTTCAGTGGGCATCATCCTGAAGTGAAAACTTTCAATCATAATTTTGATTCATTTTTTATTATTAAACGTGTATCACATAAAAAAAAAAGAATCCTTCAATTCGGTTTCGCCATTTCTAGTTCAGAAAGCAATTGCAGCTACAGTCGGTGACGTTTCATCCATCCCAAAACTACGCTCTGGTGATTTGCTGGTTCAGGTCTGTTCTAAGAAGCAAGCACAGCAAATCATCAAATTAAAAGCTTTAGCTACCATACCTATAACAGTCAGTCCACATAATTCTCTAAATTACTCTAAAGGGGTAATAACATGCGGGGAACTCTTTAATGTTCCTTTAGACGAAATAACAAAAGAATTGAAATCCCAAGCAGTTACAAACGTACGCCAAATAACTATTAGGCGGGATGGGCAACTCATCCCCACAAAACATTACATCCTGACATTCCATAACCCTCAATTACCCGAATATATATACGCTGGATACATTAAATTACCGGTTAGACAGTATATCCCTAATCCTTTAAGGTGTTTTCAGTGCCAATGTTTTGGCCATTCGAAGGCCAACTGCCGCGGGACTCGTACTTGCGCCCGCTGTGCAGAAAAGGGCCATGATAGCCAGCAATGTTCGGCACCAGAAAATTGTGTCAACTGCAATGGCAACCACACATCATTCTCTCGATCATGTGAACGCTGGCAATTGGAGAAAAAAAATAACCACAACTAAAATAAAAGAAAACACTCCTTACCCCGAAGCCAGAAAGAAAATTCTAGCCCAAACACCAAAACCTGGTCCCAGCTATGCTTCCGCTACTCAAAAATCCTTTTGCAAAAATTGCTCATGTTCAGATTGCTTAAAACGCACTCCTAATTCAAAAGTTCTTGATAAGGCATCCGAATCTGATACGGAAAATTCTTCAACCTGTCCCTCCGAACCTGTCAAACAAAAAACACCAAAACAGAAAGCAACATCTAACAAATCTTTAAAGCTAAAGCTTTCCAAACGTGGCCTTGCTCAAAAAGATTTATCATCAAAATTTAAAAAATCCATTTTACAGAATTCGGTTGCTGTGGGACTTTCGAACCAGGGCATAGTACACAGGGACTTAGCTTCCATTTTTGGCGGCAAGCCGAAAACTCATGATCTTATTTCCCTTCACCCATCAGACGAAGAGGATGATTTGAAAATGAGTTGCGATATTTCGCAACATTCTAACACAGCTTCTAGTTTCTCTTCCATTACAAATCTTTCTTAATGGGTACCTTCCTTTCTTGGAATTGTCGCGGCCTTCGGTCCAAACTCTCTGACATTAAGACAATTCTCAAAAAATTTCATCCTGTCTGTTTCTGCGTTCAAGAAACATTCTTAACTGCCAACATTCCCATTAAATTACGCGGCTACAACTGTGTTCGAAAAGATGCAGACACAGGCACTCACAGTTCTGGTGGTGTCTGTATCCTCACATCTAATCTTTATCCGAGCACACCACTCACTTTACATACGCTTTTGCAGGCTGTGGCTGTGCAAGTTCACACACGAACGTTAGTCACAGTCTGCTGTATCTATCTGCCGCCTCATGATGTCATTTGTCAACAAGATCTTGACGACTTACTGGACCAACTTCCAAAACCTTTCATTATACTCGGCGATTTCAATGGACATAGTAACTTGTGGGGTTCGGACAATACAAATTCCCGTGGGCGACAGATCGAACAGTTTATTAATAATAACTGTCTCTGTGTTCTCAACAACGATGAGAAAACGCATTTTCATGAACCCACACGTACCTTCCATAGTGTCGATCTGGCCCTTTGCTCTCCTGAAATCCTACCTTTGTTGAATTTGACAGTTGGAGAGGATTTGCACAATAGCGATAACTTTCCCTTAATAATCTACCATGCTGACAATAGCGGTGCGACTCCTTGTCCTCCGCTTTTTCTGTTCCAGCGGGCAGATTGGAATTTATTCGCACAACTTGCCGATATCACTGAGACCATGGTCAACACTACAGATATAACGGAAGCAGTACAATATGTCGTTGACACAATTATAAATGCCGCTAATAATACCATTCCAAAGAGTTCTCCACGCCTCCGAAAATTTCGCAGGCCGTGGTGGAATGAGGCTTGTCGCGACAGTCGAAGGAAGGAAAAGAAATTGTGGAACATTTTTAGAAGATGTCCAACGACTGAAAATCTTATCGCGTTTAAACGTGCGAAGGCCATTGCTCGTCGTATTCGTCGACGTAGCCAGAGAGAATCCTGGAATAATTTTGTGTCTTCTATTACGTCCTCTACATCCACTAAGCAATATTGGGACAAAGTCAAGGCTGCTAATGGAATTTATCAGGAATTTCGCTTTCCTATTTTAAAAATAGGAAATATTAAATATACTGCTCCATTAGACATAGCCAATATTCTTGGACAAGCATTTGAAGAAATTTCCTCATCTAATTCTTATAGCTCTAATTTTATACCGACTAAGCGTCGCATGGAACAAACGCATTTGCAATTTAATACTCATAAAAGTTTTCCTTATAATTGCGAGTTTAAGATGCACGAGTTAAAATTCGCTTTGTCTCGAGCACATGACACCAGTCCTGGGCCAGATGGAATCACATACATGCTTCGTCACTTGAATACCACTTCCCTTTCCAATCTGTTGAATTTATTTAACAGAATTTGGATTGAGCAGAAGTATCCTTCTCAATGGTATGAAGCGATTGTGATTCCTATACTAAAACCAGATAAAGATGCATCAAACCCTCTGAACTACAGGCCAATAGCCTTGACTAGCTGCTTGTGCAAAACCTTAGAGCGCATGGTCAATGGCCGCCTCGTATATGAATTGGAGAAACAAGGCCTCATCCCTCCATTGCAGAGCGGTTTTCGTAGAGGACGATCAACATTTGATAATATGATTCTCCTGGAAACTCATATTCGTAATGCTTTTGTTCGGAGGAATCACTTTGTGTCTGTTTTCTTCGATGTTGAAAAGGCATACGATAGAGCATGGCGCTGTGGCCTCTACACTTTTAAATCTTGGTTTAAGAGGAAACATGCCCATATATTTAAATAACTTTTTATCTCGCCGAATTTTTCGAGTTCGCATGGGAAATTTTTATTCTAGTTATTTTAATCAATCTGAGGGCGTTCCACAGGGCAGCGTCCTCAGTGTTACACTTTTTATCGTTCATTTTAGTCAGGTTCTTAGCCATTTGTCCCCTTCTGTTCATGGAAGTCTCTATGTTGACGATTTACAGATCTGCGAAGGAAGCAACATGCCTTTAATAGAACGACAGCTGCAGAATGCAATTAATAAGCTACTAGTTTGGTGCAATAATAATGGATACACTTTTTCTCCTGAAAAGAGTCGGTGTGTCCACTTTTGTAGAAAACGGGGCATTCATTGAGATCCAAATGTTCATGTTCGCAATATCCCTATTCCAGTAGTACCTGAAATACGTTTCCTAGGAGTCATTTTCGATCGAAAACTGACCGTTCTCCCTCGTACTTTATTTTTACGGAAAAAATGTGAAAAATCATTGAATATCCTAAAAGTGCTCTCCAGAACCTCTTGGGGAGCAGATAGAACCTCTCTTCTCCGTATCTACGAGGCAGTCATACTTTCCCGTCTCGATTATGGATGCATGGTATATGGTTCCGCTCGCTTATCTGTTTTACGACGATTGGATACCATCCACCATTCTGCCTTGCGAATATGTTCAGGAGCTTTTTGTACTTCACCCACAGAAAGCCTTTATAATATGTCACCAGCTATCGTTGCATCTAAGGCGTAAAAAAGTATCATCCTTGTATCTTTTAAGAGTGTTATCTGTCCCGAATCATCCCATAAGTCAAATGAAACTTCCAGTTAGTCTTCGCAGACTCTATGCTGCTCGCACCTCTCCCTTTCGTCGAGAGAGTCAAAGAATATCTGCAAGAGTCGGAACTTGATAATGTTCTTATTAAGTCGGTCGATTTGTGGTCCTTTCCACCTTGGGATATACCACAAATTTCCTTTATGAATCCCTTTGTTGGATTTGATAAATCCACAACGGCGCCAGTAGTTTTCAAACAGCTATTTCGTTATCATCGTTGTAAATATTCAGATTTCACACCAATTTTTACAGATGGCTCGAAGTCGGATGGATTTGTTGGTCGTGGCATTATTATTCCATCCAAGACGCTGAGCTATCTTTTACATAATTTTTGTTCTGTATTTACTGCTGAGTTGTTGGCAATTTTTTGTGCACTTCAGGAGATTTCATCTGCCAATGAACGCAATTTTATTATATACACAGATAGCATGAGTGTTTTGGAAGCACTATGCCACTATGACAATCGATTGCATTCATTTGCCTTGGAAATACTGACTACTCTGCAGTTTCTCAAGAGTAAGGGATTTAATATAATTTTTAGCTTTGTTCCGAGTCATGTGGGAATATATGGCAATGAAGCGGCTGATTATGCTGCAAAAACTGCTTCTTCACCTTTATCACAAGAATTGCCATATGGTGATGCGAAGAAAACATTACTTAGACATCTTTTTTCTACTTGGCAAAGGAACTGGGATCTGCATATCCATAATTGTATTCTATCAAACCTTCCATTGGATTGTGGTCTGCTCTTCCTATACGAGAGATCGACGTCAAATTGACTCGCCTCCGTATAGGACACACGCGTTTCACTCATAAGCACCTCATTTTTGGAGACGGCGCTCCCGTATGTCCCACTTGTCATACCAATTTTACTGTGAAACATATTTTGATCGAATGTCCTTCTTTTAATTCACATCGTCAGAACTTTTTTAATTG
Source organism: Argiope aurantia (assembly GCA_026543865.1). NCBI lineage: Eukaryota > Metazoa > Arthropoda > Arachnida > Araneae > Araneidae > Argiope > Argiope aurantia. Next base: position 46,968 of record JAPMOR010025641.1, read on the forward strand.
CTCATCGGTTACCTTGCGTGACTTGATGGATGAAATACACCATCCAAATCTTTTTAATTTTTTGCAAGCCATTTGTTTTTTTCAGTATATTTGATAATTCTGCAAATTTTTGCAATTGCAAATTTTTAAACAATTCTGCCAATATTACCATGTTTTTTTTTAGCGCACATTTTAGAAACTACTGTTTACCTTTTAGCATTTGATGTCTTGGATTTAAATTTTTGACCATATGCATGGCGCAGTTTAGCCAATTATGGCTCTTGCGCCAAAAAATCCTCAAAATACCAAATACCATTCCAAAAAATCTCCCTTCAGTGGGCGTCCTAAGAATCAAAATTTTGTTACATTTCAAACCACCAACTTTCATCATTTCGACTCCTTTTTTATAATGAAACGTGTGTCCGAAAATAATGAAACATTTAACAATATCTCTCCTTTTCTAGTACAAAAAGCTATTGCAGCAACAGTCGGAGACGTGTCTTCCATTCGAAAAATGCGTTCAGGTGATTTGTTAGTGGAAGTGAATTCTAAAAAGCAGGCTCAACAAATTATTAAAATAAAAGATTTGGCTACATTTCCTGTGACAGTCGTACCTCATAATTCCTTAAACTATACTAAGGGAGTTATCACGTGCGGGGAACTGTTCAATGTCCCTCTTGAGGAAATAACAAAAGAGCTCAAACCTCAAGGAGTCACGCAGGTACGTCAAATCAATATTAGACGGGATGGTCAAATTCAACCAACAAAACATTACATTCTAACCTTCCATAGTACTAAATTACCGGAATTCATATTCGCAGGATATATAAAATTACCTGTTAGGCAGTACATACCAAATCCGTTGAGATGCTTTCAATGCCAGCGTTTCGGGCATTCCAAAGTTAATTGCCGCGGGACCCTAACTTGCGCCCGCTGTGCAGGAAAAGGCCATGAAAGCCAACAATGCAACGCAGAAGAAAAATGCGTTAACTGTGGTGAAAATCGTGCATCTTATTCTCGAACCTGTGAACGATGGCAACTGGAAAAACAAATTACAACAATTAAAATAAAAGAAAATATATCTTATCCCGAAGCGAGACGGAAAATTGTCGCATTAACACCCAAACCTGGTTTAAGTTATGCATCCGCTGTTCAAAACTCCTACTGTGAAAACTGCTCTTGCACAAACTGTACAAAAAAAGGCATCAAAACCAAATCACAGGTAAAATTGTCTGATTCGGACACTGAAACTTCCCTAAATAGTACTCCTGATAATAGTAAACCAAATGTCACATTTAAACCAAAGCAGAAATCAAATAAATCCCTCAAGTTAAAGCTCTCCAAACGTGGACTGGCTACTAAAGATCTTGCCAGTAAACTTAAAAAAACAACTTTAAGCAGTTCTGTTGCTCTGGGACTTGCGGATAAAGGTGTAGCTCATAAGGACTTAACGTCCATTTTTGGTGGCACATCAAAAAGTCCCGAAATCATTTCACTCCATCCATCTGAGGAGGAGGATGAATTTGAAATGAGGTGCGATGTCACGCAACCTCCGAACACTGTTCTCACACCTTCCCTTGCAAAAAGACTCTCTTAATGGGTACCTTCCTCTCTTGGAATTGTCGCGGCATTCGGTCCAAACTTCATGACATCAAGACCATTATTAACAACTTTCATCCTGTTTGCATTGGTGTTCAAGAAACCTTTTTGACACCAAACATTCCTATAAAATTGCGCGGTTATACCTGTATTCGGAAAGATGCAGACACAGGATCTCGCATTTCTGGAGGTGTCTGTATCTTCACGTCAAATCTTTATCCGAGCTCTCAACTGTCTCAAGCCGGTGACACATGTCCGGGGCCAGACGGAATAACTTATAGCATGCTTCGCCATTTAAATGAAACCTCCTTATCTAATTTGTTGCTACTTTATAACAGAATTTGGACTGAACATAAATACCCTAAACAATGGAGCGAAGCTACTGTAATTCCAATTCTAAAACCTGGAAAAGATCCATCAAACCCTCTGAACTATAGACCTATTGCCCTTACCAATTGTCTTTGCAAGACCTTTGAACGCATGGTCAATGCTCGACTAATCTTCGAATTGGAGAAACAAGGATGCATACCCCAGTTTCAGAGTGGTTTCCGTTGAGGCAGATCAACTTTTGATAATCTTATTTTATTGGAAACCCAAATTAGGAACGCATTTGTCAGGAGGAACCACCTTGTCTCCATTTTCTTTGATATTGAGAAAGCATATGACCGTGCGTGGCGATATGGCATACTTTCTACACTTTTTAAATTTGGTTTTAGAGGAAACATGCCCATATTTTTACAGAACTTTTTATCTCATCGTATATTTCGAGTTCGTGTTGGTAGTTTTTATTCAAATCATTTTATACAAGCTGAGGGTGTTCCACAGGGCAGTGTCCTCAGCGTCACACTTTTTACTGTGCATCTTAGTCAAATTTTAAAGTATTTGCCTTCATTTGTCCAAGCCAGTTTCTATGTTGATGATCTGCAGATTTCATGCGAAGGTAGTAACATGAATTTAATCGAACAGCAATTACAAAATGCAGTTAATAAAGTGGTTACTTGGTGTAATAAAAATGGTCACACTATCTCTCCTGAGAAGAGTCAATGTGTTCACTTCTGTAAGAAGAGGAATATGCATTTAGATCCTGTTGTAAAGATACGCGATACACCAATTCCAGTTGTGACTGAAGTCAGATTTTTGGGAGTGACGTTCGATCGTAAACTCACTTTCCTTCCACATATATTAATCCCCTCAGGGGCTCACCTACTATAGGTGAGTACGGGTGTCCCAATCCCGAGGTACCCAGGGATCTTTACTCCCTTTAGGTTTTACTCTCCACTACGCCTTCTGCTGTCTCCTTTTTTTCTGTCCCTCGAGGGTAGGCGAGGGAGCTCTCCATGAGAAGCTGTCGCCGCTCTGTTTGCTTCGTGCTTCTCATTGACAGCAAATACCCCCACGTGTTTGCCGTGCGTGGCGACCCATTAGACGGGTGGTGCACTGAGGTCCCCGGTGTATCAATCGGCCGGTAGCTATCAACTTAAGTTGTAAGTCTGCTAGGGATCAAGCGAAGGGGTCACTCCTTGGGCTTGGCGTTAAGGGTGGTCACTGTCCCCGGGGGTGACTCCGAGCGTATAGGTTCCGGCCAGCACTAAGGTAAGTGCCGAGGCTGGGAATGGCCAGAGCCGGTGGCTGCCTTCCCTTGTTGGGCTCCGTGGTGGGCGGTGCCGTCGGGCCTGAAAATTTTACAATATCATATGGGTAAATCCAAACATTCAAACAATGTATCGATTA
>JAPMOR010025664.1:0-28212 GCA_026543865.1 Argiope aurantia
GAATAATTTTTCTTTTAAATTTTGCATAAAAAAGATTGAAAAAAAAACACATGCATAAACTAAAATATAACAATTAAATGACAAAAGTTTTTAAAAATTGGAAAAAATGGATAAGTAGTATTAAGCAAAAACAGCTTAGTTATCAAATAATTTACTTAAAATTTTGCTTATGAAAAATATTATCTAGTCTCTGAACTAAAAATTAAGCTTTTCTTCCTGTCTTTCTTTAAATTTTGGCATTCTACTGATAAATAGCACAACATTTTGATTTTTTTCGCATTGTAAGGCATTAAAATAACTAAAGAATATTTCTAAATTAATAATGCGGATTGTAAAGTGACAGGGTGGAGTGTTTCTCATAATGTCTAATCAATTAATCGCCTAAAACGGCTAATGTTAAACAAAAATGCCAAAAATTGTGTTACTTAATGTTGGTTGAATTACGTTTATAACGTTGGTTGAATGAGGCCTCGTGTCCTGGTGGCGATTTCTTTAATTCGAAAGCGAAGTTTGTGGGTTCGATTCTGACGACTAAATTTTCGATTTTTCCTAAATTTGACGACGGGGTGATGTATCCTCCTGCTGATGTTGTGTGGGTTTAGCGATAAGTTGCTGACTGAAGTGTATTTTTGGTCATCGGATCATGGTTCAAAATTATGGGATACAGGCCAAAATATTCCACGTGTTTCTTCAAAATGTAGCATTATTGCGACTAAATTAATATTTTTATAATTGTATATGTGCAACTATTTGGAAAATTAATTAAATTCAAAGCTTAAAACTCAACTCATGGCACAATCACTTTTTATGGATTTTTTATAGCTCTTTTCAATAAAAAGTTAAATATCTGTTGAACAAAATTTATTTCTCTAAGTGTTCATTGCATGATTTTCACGGGTCAGAAATCAGTATATCTTATGTTTCAACCCTCGGCTTCCGCAGCGGCTAATGTGTTTACTTTTTATTATTGCAGCATGGAATTATGATGCTACTAAGACAATTCAATTTTAGAAAATAATTTGGCTTATTTAAAAAAGTGAAATAAAGATAAAACAAAAACGCTAACTTTTGACTCAGAGATTTTAATAAATACAATTAAAAAAACATAAGTCAAATGCTTATATACCAACGGCAGATTCTAGAATTTTCTAAAATCGAATAATAGTTACATAATGTTGGCAATAAATCTTTTTTTTTTCTTTATTTTTATTTAATTTTCTCTAAACTTTTTAAACTTTGTCACCACGTAATCAAAATAAGAAATGAAAATATTTACAGAAGTTTTATTTCTTTTAAATAAATCAATTTTATAGAATATATTATAAGATTATTATAGGGTATTATTCTAAGTTTATAATTATATAGGATATCGCATTAATTATTAACTATAGCGATTATAAGATTATAATTATTATAAGATAGAGCAAAAAAAAATCAATTTAAGAATATTTAAAATTGTTTGCAAAAATTGCATCTTAGTATAAATCTTTCAAATATAATCAGTTCAAGGATTAAAGCATTTTGTACATATTTTCTACGACTTACAATTGTATTCAAAAATATACATAACAATAATAAATTTGATATATTCCCCATTTCAAAACAAAGTTATTTCAATGCAATAAATTTATTTTTATGTAAAATGTATTTATTAAATTGCCTTATTTTACATTAAGAGCCTTTATAAAATAAACTTATTCCCAAACAAATTCCTAAGAAAGCTCAAAAAACTTATATGCAAAATTCACTGTATACATATTTCCAAACGAAATCCACTACTGATATATTCACAAAAATGATCTAAATAAAAGCAACATTTGGTGTGTTTATTCTGTATAATTTCAGCTCACTTGCAAAGACGTGATGCGAACGTACATCCAACGGTCCCAACTGATCCATAACGCCATCAACGCCGTGACGGATCAGAGATACGTGGAAGCCCTGCAGGACGCTGTGGCCGTCGATCGGCTCTTGGAGAGCGGCGAAAAGACGGAAGATCAGATAGCGGAGGAAACGCCTCTTCTAGGGGTGCCTTTCTCTTGCAAAGAAGTCCGTGGAGTTAAAGGTAATCACATTATGCATCTAACAAATTTATAAGGTATCAGTGGATAATATGCACCACTAAAAGGAGATTTTATATAAAATATATTATTATTTGTAGGAATAAGTTACAAATGATTAAATTTTTTTATAAAGCTCTATTCATATAGATTTTATTAAACAAATTTACTTAGACTATACAAATTATATAAAAAAACTAATTCTGAAGTTGATATTTTATTAAAATTTAAATATATTGACCGAATGGGGTTTGTTTTTAGGGGGAAAAAAATTCAAATAAAAACAAATACATTTACGAATAAATAAAAAATATTTATTTATTTAAAATTATTTTTTATATTTATATTCATTATTTAAAAATACTTTGGTTAAGAAATATTTATTAATTTAGAATTATTTGTATATTTAAATTCATTATTTAAATTATAAATTTTGATATTTTTCTCGTCATCTGATTAGTTATTTAATGTGAAATAATCTCAATAGTAAATTACTAAATCATTAGTTAAAAAAATATTTTGGCCGCCTAGAATTACTTAATCGTATCTTTCTTGATCAGCTTTAAAGATTTCCGTTGGTGTGATGCGGAAGTTGGTAGAAAAGGAAGTTCCAGACAAGATTGCATAGTCTTTATCTAACCATAGTTCAAATTACAAGATTCGTTTCAAAATGACACTAGGGTTGCTTCAAAACGGAACGTTAATGTAACTAGACAAAACAAACTAACCGTAACAATTGCGTAGTACAAGCATCTTTGCTTCCTTTCTATCTAATTCCCTTTTGTATGTCTACACATATTGTACAGAAGAGAATTAAATTATCCACAAGGTGATTAAAATTCAAACAGATCAATACTTTGTGGGACTGAAAAATGAACAGAAAGCTACACAAAATCGTTATCAATTCATATAGAAAAAAAAAAATCTACTAAACAACATCTCTACTTCCAGTGAAGAAACGATTGAGGGCGATGGTAACTCTAAACCTACCTTTTCCGGAAATACTTTTAGATGGGTGACGTTATAAATTGTCAATTAGTACAAACACATTTTCTAATGATATAGACAAAAGATGGCAGCACTAGCTCCACTCTTTTCTTATGACATGTACAAGAATTAACTTCAGTTTCATAAAAGAAGAAAAATTTAGTGGAATTCTGACAGGGTTAAGTTGCAAGCAGGTTTAAAAAAAGAATTCTGTCATCAATACGTACTATCAAATACTTTGGTAATCGAAATAATTAGTTCTAAATTTCAGGACTTGCACAGACTGCAGGACTGGTAAAAGCCAAAGGTCATTTGGCCGAAGAGGACGGAGATGCTCCAGCAATGTACAGAAAGGCCGGTGCTATCCCTGTCACGGTGACCAACGTGCCCGAAATCTGCATGTGGTGGGAGACAGCGAATCACGTTTATGGAATCACGAAGAATCCGTTCGATAACAGAAGAACAGTTGGAGGAAGCACAGGTTATCTTTGCATTTGTTATTATTATCAATTTTAATTTAACTAAGGTAATTTAATTGCTTACTTTTTTAGTGCCCTATTCTTCCAACAGGAGTATAGATATTTCGGGGAAGTTTTACTTTCTGATATACAAAGTACTTACTATTTTTCCAACCACTGGTTCTTTAGAATATTTCTTACGAATAAAAAATATTTTGAATGTTTTATGCATAACTGGTTAGCTTAGAAAATATTTTTTTTATTTCGAAACGTTGATCAATTAATAACAAAGAGAAATATTTGTATGTCTGTGATCGCCTTACAGGGCAGATTCTTGTGCCTTAAACCTAACGATTACCTACACAATATAGACAAAATAGGTTAAATATTTCTTCCTTGACTAAAAAAAAAAGACAGAAAAACGAGGGTAAAATATTTGAAGAAATACTGAAAACAATTTAATTTTGTTACAATGAAATGTAATGTGACAAATCATTAAAAAACATTAAAAAAAACTCTTAATGGAATAGAGCAATTTACAGATAAAACATCATCACTAAATAGATAATTTTTTAAAATATTAAATATTGAAAAATTAATATTTTGTGATATCAGTGTTAACATTTAAAGGGTGTCCCAAAATTAACGCAAGATTTGAATTTGCCGCCATTTGCGTAGTAAAGTGTTGGAAACCCTATTAGAAAAACCATTTCACAACTGATGATTTAAGGTTAGTAAAAATGGAGTGTTACACAATCGAACAACTTGTTAACACAAGACTTGAATTAAATAAAAGACACAGTTTTTTTCCTTTAAATTGTTATATTTTTATTGAATTATAAGGTTTACTGGATAGGATTATGTATGGAATAATACATCTTTTATCGAAATTTTCCGTAACCATTTTGCATAAATGGAGCTGAATTTCATTGATGCAGTGTCGAATTTCCTCCTTCAATGTATGCGTATTTGTGAGCTTGTTGGCACAGACCCTCGACTTCAAATAACCTTATAAAAAATCCATTAGTGTTAAATCACACGATCTAGGGAGCCGATTCTCAAAATTACGAACTTTGGCTGCCAGACTTTTATTATTTTTTAAATATAGTTAAACAACAAAAACACGTTGTCCTATCGTGTAACACTTCACTTTTACTAACCCTAATCTATCAGCTGTCAAATGTTCTTTTTTAATTGGATTGCCAACATTTTACTGCACGAATGGTGACAAATTCAAATCTTACGTTAATTGTTGGACACCGTTAAGAAACACAAAAATATAGATTGGTTTTAAATCAATTACAATCTTTTTGACACGGGCATCTGTTCAGATTCAATACAATTTCATAATTCTATTCAATTAGCAACAGAATGATTCAAAAGCTCTTACCTGTCAGAAAGGAACTGGAGGCAACTAGTGGATTTTTCATATTTTATTCGTACACAGCTATAGCATATTTACAGGAAAGACAAAGTAATACAACATGACATCACCACGTACACAACAAAACTGAGTAGGACTAACAAAACCCAGAGAGGGACACAGAGCCCTCAGGCGGAAAACCTTGGACCTCGAGGGGTGTAAATAAAGTTTCAACAACATCCCTACTCTTTAAAATGTATACATGCCGAATCTGATAGTCCTAGTCTGATAGTCAATAATCTGTTTTGTAAAGCGCCAATGCACAAGAGACGCACATCCGATTTTCAAAATATTTAGCCTCAAGGGTTTGATGAATTTTCTCTTTATATATCTTTCTGAATCCGAAAAGACCATTATGACTATTTTCTGTGACAAACAGTAGTTCATTGATGGAATGAGATTGTCCAATGAAATTCGACGAGGGATTTTCTATCAAAATTGGACATCAAATTTTGGGCAGAATCCGTAGAAACAACTAATTCTGCCTGTATGTACAATGTACATGTATTACATGTAGAGGTAAATACGATTACTCGAAAAGTAATAATCCTGCTGAGTGATTTTTTAGAACATTATCATTGCATGCAATTTATAAGAGCTGTTTTTATTTTTGTACTAAATCGATCTACCAGAAGTCTTAAAATGCATACTCAATTTCCTTTACTATTCTTAGAAGCTAAACAGAAGAACGATTATTTGTAAAAATATTTGAAAAAGTCGAAGGAAAGGACTATATTGTGAAATGACTTCGCAACCACGTGACGGTTGTTTTTATAATATAAAATATGTAGCAACTATGCCATTGAGGAAGTGATAAGGCTGTGCGTTGGAGTCGAGAGAACAACAGAGAAAAAACATGGCCGATGTTTAATGTTAGTGGTATCCGAAGATGTTGTTTTTGTATATATTCCCGTCGATTAATTTGAGAATCAGTATTCTTTTATACACGTTTGTGACTCTTGTCCATGTATGTTATTTGTATCAACCAAGAAAAAAAAAATTTTAAGTCCCTGCATGCTATTCATAACAATGTATTTATCAGTCCTTCAGTTTACAGATCCGTAAGATATATTCACTACCATTATTTCGATGAACTGCGCTGATAAAAACTAAAAAATATATATATAATTTAGAATCCTCTTAATTTCTTATACTGAAAGTTGAATTAATTTAATGTAAGATTTACCATTTAAAAATGTAACAAATTATAAATTATTCAATGGCATTGAATTCAATATTCAGTATTTCTTTCAAAATTCCAAATAGATTTCAAAGACTCTGTAAACAAAATAACAGAATCAGAAAATAATTTTGTATTTTTTTGTATTTGACTAATCAATCATAAAACATTTTATTTCTACATAAAAGGTGGTGAGGCAGCTTTGCTGACTGGCGCAGGCGCTATAATCGGCATCGGAACAGACATCGGAGGAAGCATCCGTATTCCATCTGCGTTCTGTGGAACTTATGGGCATAAGCCATCGAGAGGTAACATGTGCTGCTTTATTCAATACAATATCTTTTTGTTTCTTATGGCCTTAAGGTAGAGGACTAAAATCATTTTTTTCCAGAAAATATAATTATTTAAAAAATATTCTTAATATTTAAGCAGTTTTTTTTTTGATAAAACTATTAGAATTTTGTTTCTAGCACCATTTTTTGGTAATTTCCAATGATTTTTATTTGCATTCCCATACATTTTAATGCTATTTTACATTTTTAAACGGTATTTTCTCAAATTCTAATCTTTGATAGAATTATTTAACGATAAACCTCGTATATTAAAATCTAATCCTATTTTTTATTCAAAGTCAGTATAGTAATTTCTCATTATGTTCAGAAATTTCTGAACTAGAGAATAAGTAATATATTCATTTAAAAATATTTTATAGTTATTTTAGTGCTTTTGAATGCAAAAAGAATTAATTTCAAAATTTAATTTTATTTATCATTTCGACTCCGATATGTAAAAAATGTTTACCAATACAGATTAGTTTTTACTTCAGAAACTAGATAACATATTTCGTCAGCTGTCAGCAAAATTTTAAGCAAATCATTTGATAAAATCCAAATTAGAAGATTTTTACTTTATACTTTTTTAGCCAATAAAAAAATCCGGACCTTTTCTTCAATTTTTCAAACATTTTAGCCACTTAAATGTTATATTTTGCTTCCAAAGATATTATTACAACATTTTTATGCAGCTATCCAAAAATATAAGCATTTTCAAACGTCTTTCAAAAATTCCATCTGGAACGTAGTCACATACCTTTAATCGCACGCTTTATCACCTGTTTAAAATCACTAGTTTATCATTAAATCTAATTTGTTCTTTACTTTTTGCTGCAAATTTTTTTTTAAAGTACAGAAATTAAAAGTGCATTTAAATATACAGAATAAAATTTTCCTTGTTATAACGAATACGATTATTGCACATGGGTAATATCAACAAGCATAACGACCTTAAAATTGACAAAATGGTAGTACCATTTAACATAGTTGGGAAACAATTTAGCAGTCATACTGGGAATTCCTTCTACCAAATCAAATATCATCCTACCCAGATCATTAGTTGCCAAATAATCATCGTCCCCATTGAGAGAAAAATGATAAAATGTGAATACTAAATGGTCCTTTTCTTGAAACACCCTTGATTTTGAGACTGTCTCATTTGAAATCTTTTGGGTGAGGTCTTTTACCGCAAGCTTAAAAATAATCAGACCTTTACCAACTCAGTCCGAAATTATATTCAAAAAGATTTCTGTAGTTAGACAAAATATTCTTTATCTATAATTTTCGAAGCTCCCATTTTACGCTAGATTGAGAGAAAATGTATTGACATTGGCATTCAAATAAATATTCCTATGTCAAGTTTATTATTATTATTATTATTAAATGCAAAAAAGCATTCTATATTGTATGAAACTGACCGTTACATAGCAAATTTTTATACTTTACCATTTCACACTAAAACTTAAAAAAACTACATTGGCACTGGTACTCAAACAAAGATCTACGTCACGTATCATTATTATAAAATTCAATAAAAAATTCTAAATTGTATGAAACTGACCACTGAAATCGCATATTTTAGTACTTTACTGTATGTTACGTCTACGAGAAAGTACAAATTAAGATAAGCAACCACAGAGAGCATTCATTTGTGACTGATATACATTTAAAAGAAATTCTAACACACTTGGAAGTAAGTCCTAATGACATAGCAAAAAAGATTGTTTAGTGGTTTGAGAAGAGCAGACGATTTTTTTAGGGGAAATTGCAATTTGCATTTTTGTGAGCAAATAAAAACTAACAACGAATTAGTGATTTAGAAAGCTTTAAAAATATTTCTATACAGTTTCGCGATGCAAATATCTGCACATTTCTTGATTTCCAAGTCAAAATTTATAATAATGTTTCCATTTCGGAATTCGACCTGAATATATAGAGGATCATTGAATTAATAAATTTATATTTTGGAAATTTATTCGTAGCTTTATAATTCTAGCTTGAAATGCAGTTGCATTTATAATTCCTCAAGAATCTTATGTCTTAATGCAACATGATTATTTGAAGCTAACTGTAAGTTCGCTATCGTTTATTTGTAGGCATCGTATCCAACAGAGGAAGTTTCCCTTACTGCCAGATGTTCCCGGGCAAGAAGGACGATAGACCACAGCTTCACTTTGTTAGCACGGGACCCATGTGCCGATATGCTTCAGATTTACCTTTGCTACTTAAAGTTCTTTCTGGTAATGACAAAAGAATTCGACTAGACGAAAAAGTATGCCAATTTAATTCTAACTAATCTTTTTTTTAAATTAATATACTGATGGAATTTTACAAGATTTATTATTAAAAGTCGATAGTTTTTTTCTTTTTGTTTTTTTCCTAAGTTTTCCACCTTGACAATGGTGGATTTGGGCATTTGCGACACTTCATACTGAATATTATGAGAATCCTCGTATAATAAAATGATCAATTTCGATAAACACATTTTTAGCATTTTAAAGATTTTATTTAATAGATTTTTATTTATGAAAGATTTTAAAGAAAGATATAACATTTAAAGATATATATTTTTTATTTTACTAACTTTGTGAATGTTTATTTGTTTTTATTTATCAGTAAGACTTCAGACTGCCCAGCATTGAACACTTGAACACAACAATATTGAAGCAGATGCCCCGATTTATAAATATTCTAATAAAAAATGAACATAATGAAGTAGATAAGAATCTGATCATTAAATTTGAAAAGGTGTTCATATTATCCTAATATTTTACAATTTATAGAATTTGTGTTATGTAAAGACTTATTTTCTTCGACAAATAGAGAAATCAAGATTTTAAATCGCCCTACTATCGCCCTCTCTCATCCTAAAAGTCCTAATCAGTGTTTAGCTGAAAATCCACTAATGCAGCATGGTCATGCATATGCTCAACTGAAAATGCTTTTGGAGAGCTTTTCGCAGTAGTCACATCTAGATATAGATGCCACATTCTGGATTCTTAAATTTCTTGCCATATCTCCGATGGACATTTTTATTTAAAGCTTGCAAAATTTTCTTAATTCGAATGCTTTGAAGCAGCGTATGTCAGTATTAGTTCATTCAGTAACGTCACAAATGCCACTAAATACCTGGAAAGTCAATTACTGATTGGAATTATTTATTTACTCATTAATTGATATTTTTTTGAATTTTAATGACCTACAAAGCAACTAATAGGGTTGCTTTCTCCTCACGATATTACACAGCATTTGGAATGTCGAATAACATATCATAAGTTAATAGAATCGTGCACATTGAGAACTGAAGATTAGATATTGACATGTAAGAAAGCAGATTCTTAGTTCTCTAGGGAATATAACTATAAATTAACCTTATCAGTGCCAATATTAGGACGTGCCTACTTTTAAGATTTCTATGCATGAAATGTTAGTCATAGATGCTTTCTGCTTAGTTCACGGTTCTCTAACTATTTTTATTTTAAACGAAACAATAGAAAAAAACTCTGACTATTATAAAGTATCAACATCAAACATACAAAAAATAAAATTACGTTCAAAACTTGCAACTTTCAAATTATTAATATGCTTTTTTATGTTTAAAAGCTGTAAGTAGTCATCTTAAAAACGTATTACTATTTTAAAAATTGTTGTCATTAGTTTTTTCAGTTGAATCTAAAATATTTCTTGCGGTAGTCCTATCAATCATCTTTTCTGAATGCTACAGCTGAATGAAACTTTCTTTACAGGGTTGCCACTCAAATCTGGAAAAAAATTCCCCGTGTTTTCCCTGTTTTTTCCCTGTATGTATGGAAAATAGCACTCATGTGCTAGTTATAATGAAAAACGGTTTTAAGGAATGGAAAAGGCAATGAAAGAAAGCAATAATTTAATATTATACTAAATAATAGCATATTAAAAGAAGGTTTATATTTAAATGCAGAAAAAAACAATTTATCTTTACTTATTATTTAGCATTTAGCTAAACAAAATTTATATAATGGGGAGATATATTACCACTCATATAATTGTAAATCACACAAAATTAAGAACGTGGGTGAAATAAAACACAAAATATTTTTGGTATCATAATACAAATCATTTAATGATAACTTACCAGCAACAATAACAAAAAATCTCAGAAAGGAATTTTTTTTTTCATTTATTCATTTTTGCCAGTTCAAATATTTGGGCATCAATTTCAGCAACTTCTGCAGATTTTTCAGCCATTAGCTCCATGACTCTAATGAACCAAATCCGTAGCAATAAAATATAACATTTCTGTATGGCCTAACGTACATTTTTCAGCTATTTCACTTTCAGTGAACATATGTGAAAATATTTTTGACATATCATTGAAGGAATTAAAAGACAAATGTGACGCAACAAGTTTTAATGCCCATAAAAATTCAACTTTAAATTATTGTTCTTGAAATAAAAAGTTCAAAATCGGTTTATTTTTGGACATAAAATATGATGTTTTCGGTTTTGACCTGTCATTCCTTTTAGATACTAAATCCGACATCACTGATAATTCTTTTAAACTGGCACACAGTTTTGCATGTATTCCTTTTTTAGCATGACTGGTAAGTACCTGTTTTTCCATATTACTTAGGCTTATTATCTTCTTACAAAGTGAGCAGTGCGCAACAAATTGATTTTGTGAAATTTGTCGATTGATTTTTTTTATCCGTTCAACTCGCATTACATAGGGATTTTGAACAGTTCATTGGTTTAAAAGTGCTCTCTAATCTACATAGAAAAAGTTCAAAGTTTCTCAAATAATAAACAAACCATTCAATAAACTCAAGTATGGTATACTAAACAACACCTCATTGCTTCAGCAGATTGAATGTTGTCAATCCCGCAAGAGAAATGTATTCTATTCTTTCGCGCTGTTACAGAAGTCTCGCGTATGCTCATTACCTGCAATTCGGGAATCGCATGGAAACATAACAACTTTTTCGTAAATTGAAATTTGAACGATCTTACAGAAAAAAGGAGAGAGAGAAAAAGGGCGAGTTTCTCATTACACAATCGCGAATAGTATTGTTTTATTTTTGGAACTTACGATTATGATCTTTTATTCTTGAAATCTTTAGAGATTGGTATTTTTTAGACGGGAAAAAATAACTAAGAAGCTTAAAATTCCCTGCATTTTCCTGTTCTTAGGAAAATTTTCACATTTTCCTTCATTTTCCCGGTTTTTTAGATGATTTTTAAATGCCCTGTGTTTTCCCGGTTTCTCCTGTTCTCCCGGTGGCCTGGTAACCCTGCTTTATGATAATTAATTACGTGTGATCGAAAAGTCCTTGATTAGCTTTCACTTCTTATTTTAGATATAATGGAAATTGCAAACCAAGCACTAAAGAAGCTATATATTTCAATTATTTTAAAGCGAAACAAAAATTGCTTGATTAAAAAACGTTTATTAAGAGTAGTGATTTTCAATGTACGCCGCTTAAAGTGATCACGGTTAATTTTATCATTCGATTTATACTATCAAAATTTCCTGTCCAAAATGAGCATATTCAAATTCATTAGTTTAATATGCTCATTGATTTTTTATCGTTAATTGTACCGTTTAAAACCCTTTGATGCGTAGTGGTATGACAGTGAAACCACCACTTTCCAACTGCGACACCATGTCTAACAGAAATCTGTTGAATAGCCATAAACTGTTTCCTGCAGTTGAATTATTATATCAATATCATAAACTTAATTGAGTTTTTAAAAAAAAACTTAAATTCTTAACTGCTATCAAAGTTTATCTAAAATAAATCAACACAATGTTGCAGAGCAGCTGAAGATTTCAAAGCCTATAATTTTTAAAATTTTGAAAAATCATAAGCTTCTTGAATGATGAATTCTTGAATTTTGATAACATTTTGTGAAATTTTGAAAAATCGTGAGCTTTTTCAATGATAAATTCTTAAATTTTGATGAAATTTCGTAAAATTTTAAAACATTATGAGCTTTTTGAATGATAAAATCATGCATTTTGATGAAATTCCGTGATATTTTGAAAAATCATGAGCTTTTTGAATGAAAAATTCTTGTATATTGAAGAAATTTCGTGAAATTTTGAAAAATCTTGAGCAAATAATATAATAAATGATTCTGATGGGGAGGAATATATTGAAGAAAATTCTCTCACTAATGCTAAAATGAGTCAATCACTTGATATTTTGAAATGAGACTTGTAGCACTACTCAGTAAGTTTTGAAAAATAGTAGAAGTACGAAAGTTTATCAATGAATTGTTATGGAATAATTGTCGAAACACAACAATTAATAAAGTTTTTCATTTTTGAAATAAATTATAGATAAGCGTGAAGTAAGATTTTTATTTTTTCTCTCGGTGAGATGAAAATATCGATCATTTTATTCATTTTGATTATTGTTATCAATCGATTTATGTTATTGAAACACTTAAGTCCCAAAGAGACCGCTATAAACGACAGGTTTTGTATTAAAAGGTTTTTAAAGTTTATTAAGGAAAGCAGAGACATTAATTAAAATAATTTGCATATGAGTTATAAACAGTTACTTGTATATGCAGAAGATACAATTGGCAAAAATATAGAAACGCGTTTTAGTTGAATGAGAAAAATTATTTTTTGGAAATCATGAAATAAAAAGTGTTAAAAAGTTATTGAGTTAATATAAAAAAATTTCACAGCGAATAAATTAAACTAATTATGAAATAAAAACAATTTCCATCTGTACTTTTTCTCATATTTTTAAATGCTAGGTTATTTTGAGAAATTGAAAAAAAAACTTCAATTCGCAGTTCAATAAAATAAATCATAAAGTAATAACTATTTTGAAACAATGCAATTCCTGAAATTTAGCTCTATGCTTCAAGAAATCGCTAGTCCGAAACCTTGAGTTAGTTCCAAACTATATTGCTGTATCTAATTGATATTACTAAGACACATTTTTAAAAATTTCAAATATTGCATGAATCATTCATTTTATATAATAAAAAAAAATAAAAATAACTAAAGAAATATCTCAAAACCATTTTATTGATTTACAAATTTTATAGTAAAAAGAAATTTAAACAAAATTTTAAAAACTTTTTGACTTGAATCATTATTCCAGTTTTATTTATCACGTCTGAATTCAAAACATCGTAACGTACAAAGGAATAATTAGAGCATTTTTAAGTTGTAACTGTAAGAAACTTCCTTTATTATAATGACTAGTATGTTTAATGATTACTTTATAAAATTTCAATACGCTCTTTACTGTTTTTCAGGTTGACTTTCGTAAAGTCAAAGTTTATTACATGAAAGAAC
The DNA here is from genome assembly GCA_026543865.1 of Argiope aurantia. Taxonomy (NCBI): domain Eukaryota; kingdom Metazoa; phylum Arthropoda; class Arachnida; order Araneae; family Araneidae; genus Argiope; species Argiope aurantia. The sequence goes on from JAPMOR010025664.1 coordinate 13,741, forward strand.
TACCTGGAAGGTTTAACTCGGCTCGACCAGACGTGCGAAAAGCAATCATGAAGGTAAAATATTTTTCAAATATGTTAAAATTTTATTACAAAAAATAAATAGTTGTTTATTATAGTGATTTCTGTGTTGATATTGTTATTCACTGTAAAGGTGGATTTACACTCAGCCAACTACAAAACATCCAGTAAGACCACGCACCGGCAAGATACTTGTTCCGTCAAGACGAGAACTTGCTATTGTCCGCTCTCTCAGCGCATGTGCGATCTTCCTACTGCGCATGCGTCACTTAATGGAATCTAATAACTGGTCGAGTGTAAACCAATCTTAATATAAAGCAGAATATATCACATTCATTTTTATGAAAGAAGTAATTTCAACAATCATTCTTTGGAAAGTACTTTCAAACTAAGCATCAGATGTATTCTTCCTAGCCCTTTACAGGCGCAATTTTTTTTAGATATTTCTGTTCAAACAAGTACTTCTAGAAGGAACGTATACAAAATATTTTTTAGAAGGATATTGAATAATTCATTTAATGTTACCCTAAAATAAATCTCATTTAGGAAAGGAAATTTTAGGTATCATTAAAAAAAATGTTGCGAATATTAAGGAATTTTATTCCTTCACTCGGAGCGTGCGAACCCGCTGATTTCAGCAGGTTTACAGAGCTCGTGTAGGATTAATGAAATAAAAAAAAAGGTGGAATTGAATCAGGAAATAAGAGAAAATTTCAGAATGAAGTTAATATTGGATAAATTAGGATAAAAATTTGCAAATTAACTAAGATTTAAATTATATATATATATATATATATATATATATATATATATATATATATATCCTGTCGGCTAAATAATATGACACATATTTCGGTTGAAGCAGAGTGCAGGTTCGAAGCAGTGAAGAGACTTGGTATTTCTAATTTTGTTTTATTCTGTATCGGGATGCAAACATGATTATTTACAAGAAGACGCAGCGTTGCACAAAAGCAGAAGGCAGAAAGCGACGAACAAGTGATCACTAGTCTTATATAACATAGGATTTCTGCCCAGGCGCCAAGGGAATACATATGTTGACCTTGAGAAGATTAACGGAAGTATCACTTTCATTTGATACGTAGTACTGATGGCGCATTATTTTTACAAAGGGATTGATTAAACCGAAAGTGGAATTGGGTCACGAAATAAGAGAATATTTTACACAATGAAGTTATGATGGGTTAAAGTAAGATAAAATTTTGGAAATTAATTTAGATTAAATTAAGAGTTCAAAATATCATATATATATATATATATATATATATATATATATATATAATATTAAAAAAATCTACATTACTTTATATTAAGCCCGCAAATGAGCGGTTGAACCATGATTGTAAAAAATCACAAGAGTTTCTGAATATTAGTTCCAAAATATAACTCCGGAAAATGCAGACATTATTGGGAGAAATATCCAAAATACAGTAGTACACTTCCGAGTATTCGACCTAATGTGGCGGAAGAGTAAGCTGGATAACAAAAAAGGTGGATAGGCCGAAGTTCTATGAATTCATTTATTTGCCGACCAATACAAGAATACAAAATTTTTATATCAAAACTCTCTGTTATAATATTGTTACGGATATTCCTCGTGGCCGGGTTCTTTTGATAGTGGGTGTATGGTGTGAAAACACAATCAGCAGGCGACAGTAGAAAACAACGTCGACTTTTATTTACACAAAGACACGAGTATATAAAGACGACGAATACACAGACGACAAATATTTACATCTAAGGTGTACACAGGACCGCACACTACAGCAGACATTGGCCCACAAGTAGTAATCGTCCACAGCACACGAAGCGGCAAGACAGAATCCAGCAGGAGAGGGGATCCTCTGATTTTCGCTCAACGGTCTCTCCAACGGCTCGATTTCTCACTGTCTCCCGGCTTTAGTTGACGACTCGCTACTTCTCACAACTGGCTACTACGCAAAAGATACGACGCTGCTTCCACAGTAGACAACAGGATTCGGCAGTCGCTCCACAAAACGTTGGCATTCACAGTTTTTTCGCTATCCTCTCGAAAATTCGTTACTTGTCGGCGACTCTGTCTACAATTCAATTCACGACGGCGATACCCTCCGACTTAAGAGTGCCGGCCTTTTATAGTTCCCGGGAGGCGGGGCTAGAAGCTACTTAACCAATCAGACGTATCTCGGTTTCTTATGGATGTATCGACAAAATTCTCGAACTTTCGAGCATTGTCCATTTTGTCACCAAATCTACAAATGGTCGCCAAGTTTATCGACAAGCTCTGGGATCACTGGCTCGGCATCCGACAGCATCCAATATAGATGATTGTAAAACGGTCTTTCTTATGATGACGCTATTTGTGCTGGGAAGTCAAATTACAGGTTTGTAACATTATGTATTTCCTCATTTCTTATTGAGTGCTAAGTCCTCCATTTATCTCAATATGAACGCAGCCTCGGCCAGGTGAATCATAGAAGCACTTGCCGGTAACGTGTCGAATTATAATAGAAGGCTCTGTACTGGTAGTTTATATACTGCACTACACGTGCAGTAAAATTTATAAGAGGAAAAAGTAAGTTAATGAGATAAACTATTCACATTTTAACATAAATTCTGTAATGCCGATAAAACTTCGATAAAAGAAAACTAGGCCAGATAGTTGCGAATCGATATTCGGAAGTCTAAAGTATGAATTCCGTAATGCCTATCTTAAATGCATTAAACAAAACATTATATAAATTGTAGGTTCAATTCGTAAGAAAATTGACTCAAACTGATTTTATTTTCCATTGATAAATGATTACACAGATTTGAAAAGGAAATGCTAAGATGAGTCAAAACTTGGTTTTAGTTTTTTAAAAATTCCTTAATAGATGACAATGAACAACGAGAAAAATGCTGCTCTTTTCCTGTCATAATTTATATTTTGCACACGACACGTAGGAGGATCGTAGCAGAGGCTCGCTTCCATTGCCTTAGCAATGTTGTCAATGCAACGCCTTGGCTTCTTTGTTTAATTACGATAAAAGAAAACTAGGCCAGAGAGAACGAAAGCCGGAAATAAAATAAAAGCTCAGAAACAATGGAATGGAATGGTTAGTTATTTAAAAATATTAAGAGCCAAGATGAGATTAATAATACATAAATGATATTTTACTTAATACTTCCTTTTCAGCTTATAAATCCATATTGATCATATTAAAGTGACTGTATTCAAACATAGAACAAATTTTAAGAAAAATTTCTTCATCATGTAATTTTTGAAGAATTTCAATTCAGTTGATATTTTTGAACATAAATTGTTTATCGATTGTAACGAAAGGACACAATCAAGGATATTTGATTCAAATTCTGAATACATTTTAGTTGAGACGAAGGCTGAATATCCTAAGAGGCGCATCTGATGATTCGTATAGAATACCATATCACACTCTTGTATCTGTAACCCTTATACTTACTGAACAGTTGAATGGATATAAAAACATCGCCTTTAGTAAGGATATGGCATACCAATGCTCAAATATTCAAATTCTGCACACTTCTTGGATTATTCTTCAAATATCTGGAAAATCCAAAATCTGGTGTATTTTTCCAGGTAATCCGGGACATCAAATAACCTTAATTATAAATATTTTTAAGCATTTTTCATTTCATTTTCAGGCAGCAAAACACTTCGAAGAAGAATTCGGGGTCAAACCGATACCTCTAGACATAAAAGAGATGCAATACGCCTTCGCTCTGTGGAATGCCAAGTACCGAGAAATCGGCGCTGGGCCAATAAAAGATGGACTGTGCTACGGCAAAAAATCGATCAACCTTTGGCTAGAATTGGTGAAGAGTTTCTTTCGATGTTCGGATCATACTTTCCCTTTGATTTTCTTCGGATTATTAAAGCCTATGGGCGGCAAAATGTACTACAATTGCTTGGAAATGTACAAATCACTTCATAAGAAATTCGAGGCCATATTTGAAGAAGATGCAATTTTCCTTTTCCCAACCCACCCGGAGCCAGCACCACATTATCTTATGACTGTTTGTAAGTTCTTGAATGTTGGATACACTGCCATATTCAATATTCTGGGTTATCCTGTTACTGCAATACCTGCAGGTTTGAGTGACGGGTTGCCCATCAGTATACAGGCTATCAGTGGTCAATTTAAAGACTACCTCACTATAGCGGCAGCACAGGAATTGGATAAAGTATTCGGTGGTTGGATTAGTCCATGTCCAATAAATGTTTAATGAATTATTTGTGAGAAGTGAATTATATAAAAAAAGAAGGAAAGAATAATTATTTTGCAAATGTTTTGGTATTTATTTGGTCTTTCTTGTGTTAGTTTCTTCTTATAAAATCTTCTTTAATATTTTATAACAAATTACACAAAGAGTAATTAACTTATTAAAAAATAAATATGAAAAACAAAACAATAAAATTATTTTCTAATTATGTGTATTCAATACGAAACTATCAACGAAAAATTAAAGCACTCTTTATGAAAATAACTTAAAAGTAAATATTTCCTGAGTCAAAATTAATAAAAGATAGCAATACTAATGCGCTCTAAATAGAGAGCATATCTAAAAACAAATGAACTTAACCAAATTAGAAATAAATATTAAGTTTAAATGCAATAATGAATTAAATGGAATAAAAAAGAAAGAAATGATGAATCAGTTCCTGAAGACTTTAACAAGGGTCACCCTCAGGCAGGGATTCAAACAAGGAAATTTTTCTGCGTGGGGTTTGACGTTCTTCGAAGTATTGACCCCTCGTGACCTAAAAATTCTAAGAAATTGAGGGTTTTTGAAGAAAAGAATTAATATCAATAAAACAAAATAAGCAGAATGTTATTTCAAAATTTAAATCTAAGTAAGATCACAGAAAAATTCCATTCAGCTGTTTGTATTTTATGATATTTTGTGTCGAAAATCAGGCAAAAGAAAATTTTTAAAAAATTGTCAAATAAAAAAATTAATAACAAGATAAAAATTTATAATAAAAAATTTCTTTCATTCCATACACATGTACATACTCCTACTTATTATTATTATTAAAGTTTATAAATTGTTCCTTTTTTACTAGTTCTAACTTTAGTTATATTCGATAAGTGATTTCGTCAACAAATTCTTTAGTTTAAAAACACAATTCAAGACATAAAAAAGGCCGAAATACACATCAATCAAAATTACATGCTTTCCATATCGAAAATATGAATCATTCAAGAACAACTCCATCATCAGTTTATGAATATCCTGAAATAAAGTATTCTTATATCTAAAAACTACTATAATGCAAAAAGCACAAAATTTCGACATGTTTTAAAACAAAAATATGCTTATTTAAAAAACGCCCAAAAACATTTATTTTATTAGAAAACAAATATATTTATATATTGTGATCAAATATATGTAAATTTTATTATATAGAGAGAGGGTAGAGTGCTGAAATTCTTGAGAGCCTCATGGAGAATCATACATATAAACGTGTAAATTTTGACTTGAATTTTGCATAATTTCATTCGTAACTATTTTTATCAAAACAATTGGAAAATTCTTAGCTTTTAGTTTTTAATTATATTTCCTATCGCTCTCAATAGTGTCATCATTTTCCATTTTCTTTCCCAATAATTGTCGCCCCTTGCTCTGTCGGTGTGGTTGCGTCAAAGATGACATATTGAGGCCTACAACATCAGGCCCTTCTGACGGGTCAGATATCAGACGTTCTGGTTGGGGTAGTGCGATACAACGTACACAGAAAAACGTAATAGAGCGAGAGCACTATGGCCCCCAGGGAAACAGAGAAAACATAAGCCATAACAGTCAGCAACCTGACTAATTTTTTGTGTTGTTTACGCTTGGATATTGGCGGTTTTATCGGGTTGTCCGGCGTGGAATTCGTGACGCTGACCTTTTCGCAGCCGTTGTTGAGGATGATGTTATTGTCCGACATCTTCCAAGATACGCCCTGATTGGTCTAGAAACTTAAAGCTCCGCCTCCGGAAAACTATAAAAGGCCGGCACTCTCAAACTGTGTGTCATCGTAGAGAGTCGTCGTGTGTCCAGTAGTCGGAGTCGCCGACAAGTAACGAGTCTTCGAGAGGATAGCGAAGCAACGGCGAATTACAAGCATTGTGTGGAGCGAGTACTGAACTGCTGTGTGTTGAATCCTGTCGTCGTATATTGTGTGTAGTAGCCAGTAGTGAGTAGGCAGCTAAAGCGAGAGACGACAGAGGGAAGTTCAGCCGTTGTAGAGACGGTAGAGCGAAATTACTAGGATCAGCTCTCCTGCTGGATTCTGTTTAGCCGCTTCGTCTGCTGTGGACGATTACTACTGTGAACTACTGTCGTCTGTAGTGTGCTACTGTGTGCTGTCCTGTGTTCGTCTCGGCTGTAAATATTTGTTGTCTGAGTGTTCGTCGTCTTTGTGTGATTGTGTAATTAAACGTCTTAGTTTTCTACTGAGGCTTGCTGATTGTATGTCCTCCACACCATACACCCACTATCCAAAAAGAACCCGGCGGTGAGGAAGAAAATCCGTAACTATATATATATATATATATATATACCGGGTGCGGTATAAATTCGTGCAAATTTCAAAAAATCATAATAAAAAAAGTAATGCTCGAAAAAAATTGCGGTTTGCGGGAATATGTTCAGAGAGCCTTTGAATTTTGTTATTTCCATTAAAAAATGTATTTAAAAACTGACCGATAGATGGCGCTCACATGTCATACCGAGAGGATTTATGCAAATAGAATAGCTATAAAACACAAGGCTGGAAATGGCTCTGTCATTCGACGCCAGTAGCATGCTATCGCTACCGAATCGAGCATTAGTGGTTAAACTGTTCTATAAGAACGGTGAATCCGCGACTAAAGCATTGCGATAGTTACGGACGGTAAAAGGAATTAAGGCGAAGAAAATCCCAATTTCATTGGATGGGATATTGAATTCAGTTCACCGTTTTTAGGAAACGGGAAGATTACAGGATCGTCCACGAAGTGGCAGACCATACGTCAGCTTACCGTGACCCTGCTATCCAAAGGGTCATGAGAAATGTGGCAGCCGAGACTTCAATGGGGAGTTACAGTGCACGCGAAGCAGGTAAAGTAACAGGAATTCCAGAAAGGTCGATCTGACGCATTCTGCACGAAATCTTGAAACTGCATCCGTACAAAATAGAGGCATTTCACCAGTTGTTGCCAGCAGATTGCAAGGAAAGACAAGCCTTCGCAACATGGGTGCTCGCACAAATGAAACGTGACCCAGAATGGTTACTGAACATCATGAGGACAGATGAATCCCATTTTTCATTGCATGGCAAAACATCCGTATCTGGGCGACATCAAACCCTCGTGCATACACAACCAAACCACTACATTCTCTGTATGTTACTGTTTCGTGTGGTTTGACTGCGTCCTTCATTCTAGGCCCTTTCTTTTCTGAAGAGCGTTTCCTGTATCTGGGTGGAAAACCTGTTCCATCACTTCAGAATGCTATCTTAAGCTTTAGCGTGACCACGTTATGCCTGCTTTGCAGCAAAAGCGTGCATTATCTTCTGTCACCTACATGCAGGATGGTATCTCGCCCACGTTGCTAGTTCCGTTAAGACATTCCTCCAAGACACATTCACTGAGGACAGAGTGAAAAGCCGAGGATGTAAGAATGAACGGCCCTCATGATCGCCAGATCTTGCTCCAGCGGACTTTAGGTTATGGGGATACCTAAAGTCTCGTGTCTACCAGAGCTCTCCTGCCACTTTGATGGAACTGAAAGATGCCATTCAGTTGGTCGTTGGTGGCATCGATGCCGACATATATTGAGCTTCTTTTGCTTTAAAATAAAATGTACTATAATGCTACTGTGCTCTGTTTTCCTGATTTGCATAAACCGTCTCGGTATGACGTGTGAGAGCCATCTATCGGTCATTTTCTAAATACCCTTTTTTTAAATGGAAATAACAAAATCCAAAGGCTCTCTGGACATATTCCCGCAAACCGCAATTTTTTTCGAGCATTACTTTTTTTATTATGATTTTTTGAAATTTGCACGAATTTATGCCGCACCCTTTATATATATATATAACAGATGGGCGATAAAAAAAATCAAAAGGATAGAAATCAAAAATAACTTTTTGATTTTATCTATATAGGGAATTAAAAATATAGAAATCTAATTAAAAATATTTTATACATTTTTTATTAGCTGCTTGTAACATAAAATTTAAATTAATTATTTTTTATTTTGAATTCGTTTTTATTCAAAAATGTGTTAAAGGATTTCCTTTCAAATACATTGTTTAATGAAATTGGTGAATTATTTTCATTAAATCTACTGTATGATTCAGCAATATATATCATAACTATTTGGCATGAAAAAAATGAAAATCAAGCTTTATGATTATTTTCTCTTTATTACTATGTTGCAATTTAATTAATAAAACAGTAAATATGGGGCTAAGTTTGTATATGTGGCGTCCAAAGCCCGAAATAGGCCAGTTCGCGAATTGGCCGGCCAATTCGCGATCTGGCCAACGTTGCTGTAAACTTACTGGCCAATGTCCGATCTTTTCTTGATTTCGGGCTTTGGCCGGCCAATTCGCGAAATGACGTGGGATGATCGGCCAAAGTAGGAAGAAAGGAATCAAGAGCAGATTGTTTTACACTCTGTTAAAAATGAAGTATTTAAAAATGAGTACTTCTGTGTACTGTTTTTTTTAAATACAATTGTTTCAGAAACGAGTTCAAATATAAGTGACATCTCTGAGTTAAAAATAAGCTTGTAATATATAAAAATATGATCTCGTGTTATTCTGTTCTCATATTAAAGCCATAACAGAAATTATTCAGTGAACGTATATACTGTAACAACGTGATAGCGTGAAGATTAGATTTGCGCCCTTCAAAATGAACGAATTATATCTTGAGCAAAGGCTTTGCGTATTGTATATGAATACAAAGAAAATTGAGTATTCAGTTTTCAATTACCTTTAAGGGTGATCCTTAGTCTTTTTCTGCTCCATGGACCTAATGTTAAAGATCCCAGATCACATTGTCTCCCGAAATATCGCTTCAAATAATATGAAATTTTTTGCAAAGGCAAATAGCAAAAATAAGGGCTAATTAAACAAATATGAAGGACAAATAGTTTTGTTATTAATATCATTTTAAAACATTTCTTTGTTGGAGCCATCTGACGAATTTCACCTACAACATGTCCTTATTTATATTTTATACATGAATGTCATTATATTTATTTACCACTAGTCGCCTTTGGCGACCAGCCGGTTCACCAGTATTAATGATCGCTTAAATTTTCAATTAATATAACTTGTTATCTTAGTAGCTTTTTCTGCAAAATATTTTTGAGCTTCATATTTAGTGATTGATTTAGTTGGTTGGAGTTCAACAATTTTTATTAAAAATATTGGTGTCTCAAGAATATTTTGTTAAATATGATTCAGACGGCAAAGGACCTATGTAAAAATTTAAAATTACTGATTCATCGGAGCATTTAATGACTAAAGTTATATTAAATATAATTATTTAGTTCCTTTAGACCATTTTGTTAGCAAATGTATGCCCCAAATTAGCTGATGGTCGGTGTTTAGAATGATTATCCTAAGTATATTAAACTATGTTGCCTTAAATTAAATTGTTTTTTTGAGTTAATAATATAGGTATTGTCAAAGCTCATAGAAAACTTTTCCTCCTTATACTTTTCAGAAAATATCTTCTTTCTTTCTTCCTTTTTTTTTTTTTTTTTTATTTTATGCAGACACCTGCCGAAAATTACAATTTTGTTTATTAAATATGCAATAATAGTGATTTATTTTTTAATTTAAACTTCTATCAATGTGATGGCAACACGTTGATAAAAGCTATTTTTTTTAACCTGACGTGCTCGTGCAGATTAAATTTTAGCATAATTTATAAATTAAATTTTAAGCTTTGATTAAAAAAAGCTTTAATTTGATCAAAAATCGATTTTGTGCTGTAATATTTTCTGGTTATAGCGACAAAACGCCGAAATTACGCTTAATTTTTAATTAAAATTCTAATTAAAAATTTTAAAAAATCGCTCCACGGTTCACATTTCCGACCTCAAAGGTATATATATATATATGCCAAATTTGATAACTGTATGTCAAACGGTTTGGATTGTAGAGCGCCACACACACGCACGCATACACAAACGTACATTGAGCTTTATTTATAGTATATATTATCACATCGGGCTTTGGCCAAGGATTCCCGGCCACTTCACGAAATGGCCAGCCAAAGTAGAAAATACAATATTAATTGCAAGTATTTCGAACTTTGGCCAAACCTCTTGACCAGTTCGCGAATTGGCCAGCCAATTCGCAAACTGGCCGTACTTCGGGCTTTGGCCGTAACATATACATGAAAGTATTTAGAATTTTTAGAAAATTTATTCGATTTCTTTCTTTTTTGAATCTCAATGAGCATTGTTCATAAATAGAAATGTAATTCTATGAAATATTTTCGGTTAAATGTTATACAAATCTACAATGATATATTAAGCAGAATTTACTCCATTGTTTCTATGCTTTCAAACGATTATACAAAATGCACGCACTTATGAATTTAGACCTCGAATAAATGAGACTTAGAGGAATTCAAAATCTATTCCATGCACATCACCAAATTTTCTGCATTGATGTCTTATTTTTAAAAAAAAGATTCCTTTTACTTTTATTTTAAAAAAAAATCAAATAAATTAACTTAATCAAATAAATTAACGAAGAGAGCCAAATGAAACTTGGAAAAAAAATAAGCACTATTAAAAACACGGAGAGAAAAATTAGATCAATAAATAATAACAATAGTAGATAAATTCAGGAAATTTATCCGATGGAATGATAAAAAAAATAGAGAGATAGAAACGATGTTAATAAATTAATAATTTCGTTTAGACTCGAAAACTAAAACAAATTGCTAACGAAACGAATCAATTTTGAGTAAAATCATTTTACATCAATCATTGGTTTCCGGTGTTCATAGAACGATTTTCATTTATCGCCACAATCACCGTTGCTGTTCTTGAAGGGATTGGCTTACCAGTTAAAATTGGATGTGTCAACAGGGCTTTAGAAAGATAAATTATAGCAATATTTTTTTATAAAAGCTTCATTTTGGGGGTTCGTTTACCTCGCCTAGCCTTTAATCTCCTCCTGAATATAGTAAAGTTCTCATATGTCCCCAATATATACGGGACTATGGCCGTATTTAATAATCGGATTTAGACATTTTTTGCTCCATGTTGATTTAATTAAGGATTTAAACGACTTAGAATCAAAAGAATGTATAAATTCTAGTCAGACTCAAATAAAAGAATATTATGATAAATAAAGGAATGACTCATCTCATCCGAGTCTCGATATTTATTTGACAGCGATTCATGGGCATCCAGAATAAGAATGAATTATAGATTTAAATACAGCGAATAGATTTTTCGTAAGCAGCTTTCAAACTACACATTTTCAAGCGCGTGTACAGAAAGCACCCTCTTCATCCAAGCATTCCCTAAGAATGCCAGTCTCAAAAACAAAAACAAAAGTTCAAAGTTCAGGTTTTTTCATTGCACCATCTGTTGGCGTTCAAGTGAATCACCACTCCAGGCAGTATTTATTACATAAAATCCCCTTAAAAAAATTGGTCCATATAGTTTCACATTTCAATACATATGAAACCTAATAACATTTTTAATGATTTAATTAAGGTTAATTTTTTGGTAGCTCTGTGGAAATGGGTTTTTATTTATTTATTTTTATAACCAATAATTGTGAGGCATCCAAGTGTACTGCTCGCTTCAGTATTCTGAGACTACCACTTTTCGACGATTTTATCTCATTAAGGGGAGAGACGCGGAAAGATGAGCGTATTTCCGGAATTCTTCGTCATTCTTTGACCTTGATTTTCGCGCTATTAGATACTTTTTTGTTCATTTTTTTCCACTTGTATGTGAACATCATGGCGTTTCTGACCGTATTATCTTAATTCAATCTGCGAGTAATCCGAGTTCATTTTATTGTTAAATGTAAACATTCCCTCCTTTTATCTTTCCTCTCACCCCTATTTTGACGAATTAAACCCATCCTAACGCATATGCAAAAGCTCGGAGGGTTTTAGAATCTGCTGTCAAACAATGCACATAATATTATTTAAGCAAAGTCCCTCTGCTAATAAATATTGTAATAACTAACTGAAAACAACAAAATAAATAGGAAACGAACTAATTATTCTTCACAAAGATTTATTATTTTTCTAATATTTAATAAATCAAAAAATATAATTAAAAGTTTTTTTTGGAAACTAATAGGCTACAGTCATTCTTTTAATAGATCTATAAATAGCGCAGTGGTCCTGGATATCACCAATCAGAAACTGACTACTCCAACCCGCCCGCAACAGCAACACTGGTGGAAATTGTGGTTAAGTTCTAAGGATCATCACCGACCACGGTACAATCCTTCCCTAAGGAAGTATGACCCGTCATCGATGGGAGGAAACAGACCTCGCATCTTACCCACAAGGGTGGTGAGAACCAACCATCATGTCGGATGCTTCTAATGTTGTTATGGATAATATCCTAATCAGAAATCCGCCACTGGCCATTTCACTATTCAGCCCCATTATATATAGTCTCGTTAATTAAAATTTTTTCATTTCGCAATTAAGTTAATAACATCCTTTAATAAGCTTGTTTCCCCTCACAAAGCAGCGCTCTTAGGCAGTTGCCTAGTTTGCTATTGACCATATTTCACTGCTTAGTACCAATATTGCTATTTGAATCGTTTGCTTCCTAAACTTTGCCCTTAGCATCCGTATTAGTAAGACTAAGATTCCTTCCAACCAGTTTGTATATCTAAATTACTTAAAAAAATAATAGCAACCAAAACTGCAATGCAACTATGAAATCGAGTATGGAAGATACATTGACTTATTTTTTTTTCCGTAGATACTACGCATATTAATCAGAAAAATCGAGTATGGAAAATTCATTGACTTGTTTTTTTCGTAGATACTACGCATATTAATCAGAATTCTTGTTCGATAAAGCTATGCAAATATGTATTTTTCATTCCAGCTCATAGCACAAATTTGGAAATAATATTTTTCTTATAATGTCAAAATAAAATGATGGAACAAAAGAAATAGGTTATCAGAAGAATAAGTTGATCCATCATTAAAATTTTAACGACTTTGTGTCAAATTTTATAATTAGGTTAAAGAAAAAAAATGATATAATTGTGGAAGCAAAATCAACTTTAAAATGTGATTAATCTAAAGGTGATTAGCTTCGAATTGTTTTTATTATTCTACATATTCGTTTTCTGAGATTCCTTAATTGATATTTTATGAGAGTAATATAAACAATTATCTACATTGATATTTCATCTTTTATTTCTTAAGAGAGCTAGAAATTTCTGCTTCTTTTACTAGAGACGAAACACTTGGATTCGAATGTTTCTAATCTTTCATGGATATTTTCCATTGCTTAAAGAAATGACAGAGGAGAATGTGTTCCATACACTTAAAAGAAAAGAATTCCGATCAGCAAGAGGTTTTGATTCATTTGAGTTATAATAAAAAAGTATTTGTTGAAAAGATTGAAACCACATGTCGGGAGAAAAGTAAACAGTACAAGAACGAAAAATCTCGGTCATCAAGATGTTATATATATTTATAATTCATGTATTTCAAAGTTGATTTCAGCTCTAGGCAATAAAACAATTCTTACTAAAAAAAGGTTGTAACAGATGGAGGGAGAAAAGAAAACTCGAAGCCTTTTGATTGGTTAATCGTTCAGGGACAGAAGTGGAAGCGATAGATTCGAAACACATATTAATGAGAAGAAAAAAGAAAAAAAAAGGTTTTATAACGTCATTTGGAAGATGCTTTGTTAGCATGTAGAATGTATTTTTCCATTGGCTTATCGTGAAGGTAAATCGTTTAATGTTTGCTTTACGTTTCGTTTCAAAACATATTTCCTGCTGGTAAGCATAAAGAATAATCGAGGGAAGATGTGTTCGATTGTGTGGAACATAAATAATTACAGCTTCTGCTGGCACAAAAATAGTGAGAAATTGGAAAGTCCGAGCTTCACGGCCGTCGAACTTAAGGGTACAGCATGGACTCTACATTTGTATCCAAAAGGATATACAGAGGAAGTTAAAGGTTACATTTCTATTTTTCTTTATAGAAAACAGACAGATGATGGTCCAGATAACGTTCCTTTAGGATTCGAATGTTCAATGATTTCCGATGATGAATCGCCTTTTATAAAGAGAAAATTAGGTGGAATTTTGGAAGAAGGGGAATCGCAAATAGAATACTTCAGTTCCTAGATATCGGTGAGGTCTTACGGCGAAAGGCCGATTGAAAGTGCAAGTTGTGGTTCGAACTCGCAACGTTAGGGTTCATAGCCGAGT
>JAPMOR010025680.1:1199-27266 GCA_026543865.1 Argiope aurantia
ATTGGTAAAAGAGATAAAAGAGGTTACATAAAGATTCTGGTAAAATACTGATTATTTTATCTATCTTAAATCACACCACAATCCGCATTATCACTTTAATTTTCAATGATAATTATCACTGATTCTTCTCATTCAATTTGATTCAAAGCATAATTTTGAATTATTAGCCATCTTAACTGATTAAAACTCCTTTCAATAAGTGAAAATAAAAGCAAATATTTCTTCGAACTATTCTACCCTTGTAACTTTTATCGACACTAAGTGAGATGATCAAATTAGTTTAATGAGAAAGTGGATTGTTTTAAAGTTTTAGCAAAAAATTAAATTACTTCACTTAAACATCTGCGTTCTATTAAAATAGGAATGTTTCAGTTTTCACCATATTAAAAAGTCACATCCATGTGTTCATATGTTGGGCTAACACAAATGTATGTAAAGTATCAGTATGATTGTTTGTAAATGAAGGTAATATTGAAATTCATGTTGGTAAAATCGCGTGCAGATATGTAGGCGTAAAAATTTGAAAAATTGTTTTATAAAAGGAATAATTTTGCTACCATAATTATTTTTTATGATTTTCATTACAAGAAAAATCTAAAAAGTCCTGAGGTTATTGAATCACTTAACAATCTGGACAATATTTAAATATATATATATATAATGCAAATTATTGTATGTTCTTAACGAATAAGATTATTTTAATAAATAGTATATTATAGGCAGCAGAAATCAGGACAAAATATTGATCAAAGGAAAACCTTTTGCTTATGTGTTGCCCTTATTTTATTTTATTTCTATCAACTGAAAATAATTTTCTGTCCTTCAAGCAATTCAATGCAGAGGAAGAAAATATGCTTTTTTCTATTTCTTGTATAATGTATTTCACCCTCTAATAAAATGATCTTCATCTTCAAATTCAGTAGTTTATATTTCTTTATCAATAAAGAAATTCAAAATAGGAAGGAAATATTACTTTTTTCACTGTCCATAAATTGCAATTTATAAAGACATTTCAACAACTAATAAAATTTCTTATATAATACCAATATTCTCAGTAGTATGCTATTTCATCGAATCTCCAGTTCCTCAATCTTTAATAAGTTTGAAGAGTACAAAAAAAAATGTCCTCAATTCTCAGAGAAACTCTACAACTGATAGAAATAATAATACCATAAAATCCGTCTGCTTCCAATTTTGCTTTTATTTTTTTGTTTTGTCATACTTTAGATCATGAAGTAATACCAATATTTGAACAATTCCCTGTAAAAATCAAAAATATCAAAGAATCTTAAAGTAGCATTTAATTTTTAATGCTGCTGTTGAAGACGTCTTCAGTAATATATGAAATATATCTGGTCTGTAAGAGATGTTTTAAACTTCAATCGGACAAATAACAAAACAATTCAAAAAATATAAAAATCATCATAATAATCATAAAATAAAATGATCATTCATATTATATATAAATCGATAATAACTTTATCAATCATTTCAATAAAGGAGTTCATTTTCAACAAAAAATAAACTAATTCATTTTTAACCGAATCAGAGTTTAATATGAAATCAATTTATATTCTATATTACCGTAAAGATTATCCAAGAAACATTTTCAACAGAGTCAAGAAACTGATTATTATATATAATCAAAAACGATTTCTTTCAGTATTCAATTGATTTTATTGCTTTTAATTCCATTTTATAATCTAATAAAAGAAATTGATAATCTAAGAGTCGTACAGAAAATATACATCAGTCGTTTGTACTTTATTGTAATAATTTGATGGATTTTGAGTAAAATAATTAAAACTCTAAAATATTGAATTTAAAATAAATTTAATTGTTTAAGTATGAGTATATTATAACGGTGCATTTTCTTTGTTATAAAATATGGCGCATATATTCGAGTTGTAAAATATTTCGATTAAACTTGAACCAGATTTATTATTCTGCTCGATTACTTAAAATTAATCTTGGATTGAATTTTTACTTCGATTTTAATGCTCCTTGTATTAACCATCATTATTTTTCAAGTTACATGTTCTTTTATCGATTCAGCATCTTACTTTTCATAATTATGTATCTGAAAAAATATAGCACTTCAAATGCGTTCGTCATGTAAGGAAAAAGTACTAACATTAGTCATGCTTATTTTAGTCGTGTATTCATAATTTAGAAAGGAATTGGCCAAATATTTAAAATATGTTTAGCTTTATACAAACAGGTTAAAACATGCAAGTTAAAATATGGCGTGTATATCCGCGTGAAGCGATCCAAGAAATCGTAATTGTTATTTAAGGACTGTGTTTAAGGATTGTTATTTAAGGCAAGTATAAGTTTGTAAAATCGAAATTTCCTTACTATTTCTTCCTAAAAGATTTTTTAAAATAAATAAAGCTTAAGGCATTTTCAAGATGGTTGATAAGGCTACAAAATTATCACCGTTTGTAGGAAACTCAAAGCAATTCTATGAACTTTGAAAAATTTCCGCCATTTAGCAGAGATTTAATGGTCAATTTCATTTATTTATTTGTGATAAATATTTAAAATTTAATCTCTGCATACATACGTAAAAGTTTAGTCGGAGTTTGAAAAATCTATCATTACGTTATATTTAATCATTATTAAGATTGCTGACATAAAAATAATTCAACATAGAGGCAAAAAATAAA
The DNA here is from genome assembly GCA_026543865.1 of Argiope aurantia. Taxonomy (NCBI): domain Eukaryota; kingdom Metazoa; phylum Arthropoda; class Arachnida; order Araneae; family Araneidae; genus Argiope; species Argiope aurantia. The sequence continues at coordinate 3,869 of JAPMOR010025680.1, forward strand.
ATTAATTAATATATATTCAAATGTAAATTTTATGGATATTTCTATCCATTAATACACATAATATTATATATAATGTATTTTACACATTAGCTTATTTTATAATAAGTAATCGTAAATTAATATTAAAATTCTCTAAACTACTAACAATAATAAACAGAAACTTTTATTAAAAATGCGAAAAGAAAATTTCAATTCTATAAAACCTAACTTTTATAAGAACTTTAACTGGAGAAATGGCAGAATGCAAAGAAGAAAAACAGTTTTAAGATGATCCAATTTTAAATTAAACTATGTCACATTATTTTCAAACTGTCTCGATAAGATTCAGAAGTGAAATTGTAATGAGATTTGTGATTAATTTACATAAATACAGAAAAATGTTTCTTCTACGTCAAAACTCGCATCTACAAAAAATGCGGTGGATTAATAAAGTGCATAAATCGCATTAACTTTATTTAAACACAAGACAAAACTTTTCTTTTAACCATGAAACTTAACAGATTATTTTAAAAAAAGGTGATTAATAATCTTTAAATTTATCAATAATGGTGTATAGAAAATACGAAAATTGAATGAAAAGAAGAATGATTTTACGAAATAATATATTTACGAATAAACTTGAGCTTGGAATATATTTAAGAAATAAACTTGAGCTATATATTTTCTTTATTTTTATATGGCTAAACAGAGAATCTCTGAAAGTTGATATATATATTTTCATGAAGATTTTAACTCAGGTTATTTAAATTTTTAAAATTTTCAGCGCGAATAGTGATTGCTAAAAATAATGACATTCTAGTATTGTTCAACAATAATTGATTGCTTTATTGGATCGAATGCCTCATTTTATCCTTATCAAAAAGAAAATTAAAATTTTCACCATAGTACGAACTGCAATTTTGTCTTTTGTCAGGAGCCAAACTATATCAAAGAAAATGATTGCAGAGGTATAACATTAATTTCCGTATTTTTTGTTTGGAAACTCTCAGTTGTTTAATATCTTTCCAGGGATCGATTACAAATTCTAAGAGGGAATTTTAATTTCCCTTGCGTTAAAAATGCAAATATTTAGTTTTAAATGTAAATAATGCAATGCTTAATATACAAATATATAAATAAGGATTTTTGTAGTACTATGATTAAAATATAGAAAAATAGCTTTATGTTTATTTAAACACTCCTAGTGCTTATAAGTTTCAATATTCTGTAATAAATTTTATTTAATTTTTTACAATAAATAATAAAGATACTATGAAAATTGCCTAGGAGACCTATGAAACTATAAAAATGAATTTGAATATGTAAAATTAAGAATTTTGCTCAGGTATTTTAACAATGAAATAATATATAATACTGTTGGGAATGTTCGGGAAAAACATAAATAAAAAAATTGAAAAACTGCTTTAAATATTCATTGTATCCATAAAGTCCAGTTACTTTATATTTAAGAACATATTCGGTATGGAGATATATCGCATTAGAAAGTGTGTATGAAAATATTGTCAATTTATTTCAATCATTCTTAGACAATGCTCTTGGATTAATTTAATGCCCTTATTTGATTTCTCATTACCCCAGTTCAGAAATTGTGCTCAAGATGTTATTGGAAATTGAAATTGTAATTCAAATTTTAAAATAAAACACACAAATGATTTAAACAGTTTTTATTTAGAATTTCATCGATGATTATCACACAAAATTTGAGAACTTTTAAAAAAAACTATGAATTTTACTAAGAAACTGAGATTCTTTCCTTTATTGAGATTTTTAATATTTTTTTTCAAAAAAAATTGAATTTAATAATACTGGTAAAATAGAAATTATTTTAATACTACTATTTATAATTTTGAAATTTGTATGCATATTTTATTTACATTAAATTATCTCTTATTTTAGCATTCGATTTCCTGTTATATTCATTTCATCAAATTTTATTTCTGTAATTGAAACCAAAAGTCATATTTTTGAATTAATTATCTATTATTTTACCTTTTATTTCAGCCAATATTATTTCAGTATTCTATTAATAATGTCATACAATATATAAGAGTTTTATTCATACTTGAAATTCAAAACCTTTTGTTGTTGACTTATTATAAATACAAATGTAAAACAAACACCATTTGTAATAATTGTTATGCAATAAACAATTTCTGGAATTTTTAGTAATAATGCTAAATTACTGAAATAATTAAAGCTTATTTTTTAAAAATAAAGTAAATAAATTCTGATAAGAAATAAATTAATGCCAGTTTTATTCATTATTAGGAAATTTTGGAAATAGTTAGGATCATTATCCATAAATTGAATATTATTTGTATGAAAGGATGGAATTAAGAGGATATTTGTTAGCATAACGAAAGCATAAAACGTCACTTTATTTATTTTTTCAAAAGTAAAGGGAAAGAATAGTAAACATTTGGTTTCTTCATTATATTACTTAAAACAAGAGGAAGTATGTTATTTACTAGTAGTTATTTATAAACCATCACATTTACTACTTTTCCCATTTAAATAGAGATAATAAAAGTCGTTAAAGTATACAAAAGCATTTCCTGAAGCAAAGAAAACCTTTTACTTTTTACATTATTTTATTTACATTGTTAATCGTTTTCATATGCAAAGCAAGTTTGTTTAATTGGCAAATAAATAAATAAAAATACCCCGACATGTTTAATTGAAAATAAATATAGGTTATAGCATTTAAATTATTTTCTGTTGTTAACGAGCTTTCAAAAACGCCAAATAACGGAGTTGATCTGTGATAAACATGTTTGTCCTTCTTTTCAAAATGAACATTATAAAATATTTTATTTTTGCTGTAGTTTACTCATTATCTTTTTATCAGATACATTTTTTGATCAAAGTTAATTTTTAAATTACATATACAACATAAGGTATCCTTATGTCTAAGGAAATAAAATATTTGAATTTGAGAATTAAAGCTTTATATATTAAAGCTTACTGGAAGGAATTTATATGTCTGACGAAAGCATTCTAAATAAATAATTAATAAATTATAAAAATAAATATAAATATTATAAAATTAAATATTAATAAATTTTTAATATTGTTAAGAAATTTTCCCGGGGTTCGTTTCAATAGTGGAAGTTATATGGTGTGGAGAACGCTCAATCAGCAGGCGGAAGTAGAATAAAAACAACAACGTTTATTTACACGAAGACACACAGGAAGCACAAAAGCGACAGCTATATACAGCACAGATACGACTATCTTCAGCCGAGACTTGTAGCATACAACCAGAATCTACTTCAGACCGTAGAGCACAGCTCAGTTCAGCACTAGCTGGACTCCGTCGCTTCCGACTACTCCGCTCCGTTGATTCCGACTACTCTTCTTCGACTGACTCCATCCACTCGGTCTTCGACTTCTCCGACTCGAACTACTCTGTCTGGCAGCTGCAGCCCCTTTTATAGGTCTGAGGAGGTGAGGCTAGAAGCCTCTCAACCAATCAGGAACGTTCGAGGCGTATCTCGGTTCCTACTGGACGGATCGGGAAAATTCTCAATGTTTCGGATATTATCTATTTGGGGGTCAGAGTCGCCAAAATTCGTCACCAAGTTGCCAAATGCTCGCCAAGTTTATCTCCAAGCTCTGGGACCTCTGACGCACACCAGGACTCCGTCAAATACCGATGGCTTTCAAACATTCTTTCTGTTGATGGAACAAACTATTGCTGGGAAGCCGAATTGCAGGTTTGTAACAATATTATAAATAGGCCTGTTTAAATGACTTGTAGTTACCGTAGGAAGATATCATTCTCCTGAATGGAAATGGAAAACACAAATAAATTTTGCAAACATACCCTTTTGAATATATTTTAGAAGAAAAAGAAGATTTAGAAGAAAATCGATTTTAGAAGAAAAAATTTCAAATTTAAGCCAAAAATGACATTGTGGTGATCGTTATTAAAAAAAATTAATGCAATCGAAATTTATTTGCCTATATAATGAATGGCTATCTGTGCCTACTATATTAGTGCTAGTGACGCTTTCCTGACTCTTTAAACTGTTTGCCGGAATAGTAACAAAGATTTTGTTTCGGTCAAAACATTTGAACTGGCAAAATGTTTTGATCTCATAGTTGAGATCTTCTTGCTAATAAAACCTTTAGAGAATGATTTCGCTTTCACAAGCCTTATATGCAATGGATATATAGTAATAATAAACTTGTAGCTGGCTCAACTGCATGCACACTAGTGCTATCATTTATTTGAAATTCTATCTTAAATGAGAAGTTGCACCTAATATTCACTTTAATTGTAATCAGTATATTTACACAGTCCTTTCTATCAGCATGAAATGGGAAATATTTCTTATTACTTTAAAATTATGCTGTTTGCCGACTGGAAGCTAGAATTTTCAACTGTCTTATGAATTAATGATAAAAGACAGCGAAATTTAATAAAACTTTAAAGCATAATATTTCAAATTAAGAAAATCTAAATATAAGAACAGTTAAAATAAATAATTAAAATATGCTTAAGATGTGCTTCAAGAGTGTTTAAAAATTTTTGTTCCATGAAGTAATCATGCTCGTATTCTCTCTATTAGTAATTGTAACTTTGCATTATTCATTTAAAAGCAAAACTTATAATCATATTGCGTTTAGAGATTTGTATTCCACAGAACAAATAATATTTATAGGGATAAAACTTTTCTGATATATGAAATGAAGTAAAGTTGTTGGAAATAAAAAATACGATAATGATATCTGCATAAGAAAATATAGTAATTGGGATATGTTCGCTGTCAGATTGGTCATATTTCTCTTTCCCTCGGAAAAGATGTCGTTTTGCCTAAATCATCTGTTATAAGGAAAAATACAATATATAAACATGTATTGCATTTTTTTTTACAGAAAACTATTTTTAAATAGTGACAAAAGTTTAAAAATTACTTTTGAAATTCATAACTTTTACTAAATAATTATTCTATTTTAAGTAAAAATATTTGTCAACAAAGGTGATTAAACTAAGGTCCTTGATAGTAAAACTGTAGAATTCTTAAATGAAATATAAATAAAATAATTTATCCAATATTTATAATAAATTAGAAGAACATAAATGTTTTATCTAGTTTTATAGAGGTCTAATAATACTTTGAAGATATGTTTCTTTAAATTTTTCACAATATAGGTATAAATGAGAAAATTTTAACAACTGTTATTAATGAATTTAAGTATCCAATGCAAAACAAATAAATAAATAACGCATATACAATTTTTCTTAAAATGAAGAAGTTTGATCACCTTGATAGAAAAGAAATAGTCTTCTCAAAAGAAGATGCCTCAATATTCTCAAGAATATCACGAATTCAAATTAATAAAATATTAAGTGTCCTCATAGCGGAAATGTTTCATTACAAGGGAATTCCATGGGTTGAAACAAAAATTACCCAATTTATACAATATTGCCGCATTGAAGAAAGACTGTCGAATCTCCATGGCCGAATGGTCATGGCACTGGTCTCGTGATTAAGAGACCTGGGTTCGAATCCCGTTAGAGACAAGGCGATTAATAGTATATGTAAATACTTAATTCATTGTTTTTATGTTTTCCTTTATTTCATGTTCCAGAAGATACTGGACATTTCTTTAGTTTACCAGACAAGTGTTCTGGACTTTTCTTACTGTCTCCAGAAGAGTATTCTGGAACTTTCCCTGCTTATATAAAAGCAGAAGATTTGTCAGTTACTGTATTCTCAGTTCTGAGTTCAGTTAATAAATTGGTTTAACTCTACCTCTTGTATGTGTCATTCAGTTCTATACTATAGTTTTACGTGACAATATTTTGAATAAATTAGATAAAGAAAAATGTTTTAATTAGTTTTTAAAGCTTTAATAATACATTTAAGATATGTTTCTTTAAAAGTTTTCATAAAATTGGTGCAAAAGAATAAATGTTATTTATAAGCTACAAATGCAAAATAAATAACTAACTCATATACAATTCTTCTTACGATGGAAGCTTTTTAATACCTTGATAAAAAAGAAACAGTTTTCTAAAAGATACGCCTATTATTCTCCTGTAAAGCAAGAATTTGAATGAATAAAATATTAAATGTCTTATTGGCGGTAATTTTCCGTTACAGGGGAATGTTTGGAATTATTTAATTTTCTACTTAAACTCATGGATACAAAAATCTTCCTCTTATCATGTGTGATATTTTCCCCCGAAGAATACCGATAATATTATCTCATATACTAAGAAACCGGGTTGTTAAGCTTTCTAATCCTTTGCCTTAAAGCTATCAGTGCTGTTGGCCAAACTTCCAATCTTGGATTCGTTGAAGGGATATAGTTTATTCCTGCGGTCAGGAAAGCAGTAGGATTTAGTCTCAAAATATTTAGGAAGCTGTTTAAAGTATTTGAAGTAAGATTTTCAGTCTTCCTAGGGATGCAGTTTTCTAATTTGGGTACAGGTCTAAAGCCTTGATTAAATATAAATTAGCTTGAAATTGGGAAATAATTTGGTTCTGAGTACAAAAAGATTCAAATGACTGTTAAGTTTGATTAGTTAAAGATATTTAGGTGAATCCTTTTGATTGGTATACATGTTTAAATCTTTGGTTAATTCAAATTAGCATGTAGTTAGAAATTAGTTTGTTTCTGAGTATAAAAGATTCAAATGATTATCTGACTGATTTAAGAGATTTAGGGAAAAACTTTTGATTGGTATGCATGTTTAAAGCTTTGATTAAATTTAAATTAGCGGGAAATTTGGAATTAGTTTGGTTCTAAATACAAAATATGCAAAGGATGGTTATGTTAGATTAGTTAAAGAGATTTAGGTGAAATCTTTTGAATGGTATGCATGTTTATATCTTTAATTAAATTTAAATTAAGGTATATGTACACACTAGAAGATTTTTTTAAAATTTTAATTTTAAAAATATAGTTTCTTCACAGTGGGTTATTAATATAAGTTTAAACTTAAAATTTAATCTGCCTAATTCTAACTTAAATTGCTTTTTTGAAGTTGCTTTATTTCTCATAAACGTATCATAAATTATTTCGAAAATTACATACCATGAAATTTTTATTTAAATCAAGTTGATTAAAATAATTTTTTCTCATTAATATTTGACCTTAACTCTGTGTATTTAGATTAGTAGAAATATTTTCTTTGTCTTCCTTTATTTCGCTTATTAGCATATCAAATTTCACTTTTATTTTACAGGAACGCTATGAAAAAAACTTTCTCTTTTTATATGCATCTGGAAATAAACAGGGTGAATATAAGAAATCTAAATTTCAGATGCAAATTTCAGAAGGTATGGAGAGATGAATAAAATAAAATTATAAAAATTTCTGATGCAGTTTTTTAAACTAAAGTGAAATGAACATATAGAGAATGCACCAGTTTTAATGAATAATTAAAGACTATTTTCTGTGAATTTTCAATTAAGTATCATTCTTTTCTATATGTACGTTTTTATAACATGCATATAAATAAAATTTTATAAACTAATTTTATGTGATTTTTTTTTGTAAATATTAACTTTTGTGTTTATGTTTAGATCACTGTAATCTCTCCTACTCATGACTTTTATTATATTTTCTTTCGAAACTTTTTAAAGGACATTTTCTGGGAATGAGCAATGTTTTTGTAAAATTTATCTCCCAATGCTTTTAATTGTTTATATTTGAAATTTGATTAAATTCTGCACATTATTTTTAACAGCTAATGTCTTCAAAAGATTAAAAAAAGTTACTTCATCTACACTATTTTATTAAATTTTGTAATACTATTTGTCTTTTTTTATCCAGAATATTGACTATTTAGTCTGTTGAACGATTTATATTGAATGATTTTTTTAACTTCACCATTTTATTTGTTGAGATTGAAAAACATGAATGTATCAAATTGCTATAGGTGCATATACTACGAAATAAAAAGTGAAATGAATATTCTATTGAAAAACCAAAATACAAAGAAAGATTTATTTTAATCTTAATTTTACTTTTAGTAAGATCATATGATTGAATGCTTTAACGAATGAGTTTGAATTTCAACATGGTCTAAATTTACAATCAAAAATTTTATATTAAGTAAAATTTTTAAAAATATTATTAGAAGTAAAAAATGTATACAGAAATTAAATTAATATCATTAAAAAAGTACATAAATCATATTGGTGACACGTTTAGAATATATTGCCAATTTGAATTGTTAAATCTTAACAATTATTTATATAGTATTGATTGAGCCTACTTTTGAGCTCCATGAAACTCTTTATTTATCGCCTTTTTTTGGATTTCTCTTACATCTTCTTTCTTCCCACTGATCGGAATATATATATATATATATATATATATATATATATATATATATATATATCGATGTAACTTTATAATATAATTAATATTTTGTAATTGTTATAATCTAATTACGTTAATCAGTCCATTTTAACTATCATATTAAAAAAGGATAAATGTAATATTTGTGCTTAATTTCATCAGAAATTGATATATTTAACCATATGTTTATATCAGTTTCCAAAATTCATTTTGATATATAGAACGCAGTTATCTCAAATTCAAATAACATATTTAAAAATCATTAACTCATTTATATTCTCAATCAATCTTAAATACGTTCTTCCCCGGTACTCCCTTGTGCCAAAAAGACCCAAATTGTTCAATCATTTATCAGTTTTCTGTACTAACTAAATATTTGTTTATTTATTATTTGCTGTATTTGTTAATTCTATTCGATGAATTTTAGAAAAATATTCATCGGTTGCAAAAACTTTGAAACAAAAGTATTTTTTTCATGACTTAAGTTTTTTATAAATTCTAAAACATGTATGCCTTGAGCAGATTTGTAGTGATGTCAATTGCTCCAATTGTAAACATATTTTTTAAATACAAATAAACAGAATTATGACCTTATTAATATTTTGGATTTCTAAAAAATATTAAAAAAATAACATTGCGATTTTTTTTCTTCTGGCATTAATCGAAATAAAATAAAGAATGTTAAATCTGGAATTTACGTTAAATGGAGATTTGATTTATTCAGGGAAGAAGTTTGTTATAGTTATTTATATCGAAATGGATGTCTTTTCATTCAGTGAAAAATTAAATTACTCAAATAATGAAGAATTATGATTTTAAATATGTTTAGGACATTAAAATGAGTTTTCTATATTCTTAGTCAAAGCATTACAAATGTGAAAAAAACTTTTTTTCCTGAATAGTTTAAACGATATTTATATTTTCAAGATTTTTTTTTGTTGAAATTAATTCTTTGTCATTTATAAAAACGTTTTGGGAGCACATAAGACATGGCGATATTCTCAAAATGTGTACTAAAATATATCCCAAATTTAAAAAAAAAATCAAATGCTGAAAAATATTTTAAATGTGTTATTAAAACTCCGGGAATTAATTTTATCCTAACACATTTGAAATCATTACTAAAGTAAAACATATTGAGGAAATTTTAAATGATAAAAATAAAATTTTATTCCTTTATAAAAAAACTGTACAATACATTAAGATACTAATTCAATTGTAAAAATTTTTAACACATTTGAAATATATTAACTTCTTTGTAGCAGTTAATGTGTTTTATAAAAAAAACTCGGAGGTAAGTTACTGCTGGTCTTGTTTTTCTTACTACTTTAAAAATGTTATAAAAGTGCATAAATAGTCTTCACTATAAATTTTTAAATTGTGTCCTAAAACACACAAGCATTTGAAGATTACATGATTTAAAAATAAGAAAAGTTTCCTACTTTTGAAGCATGTTTCAGAATTTCCAATTAAACTAATGGTACGGGAGATTTTATAGTAGAAAAGTGATAGGTTTTTGAAAAAAAAAAGTGTTTTTGGGGGAAATTTTCTGAAGAAAATTCAATCATCTTAATTTCTTCTGCAGCAATATATTTTTCTTCCCATCTATATTATCTCGAAAGAGCAGGTTTTAACTTAAAACTATTATTTATCTGAGATACATTGTATTCATTCATAGGATTTAAGATTCATCGTCTGCACCAAATTGTATGCAAAATTGTGGCGTTTATCTGAACTACTATTTATAAATGATAAGAAAATTAAATGCTATAAAAGTTAGATTTAACCTTTTAAAGATGCCTCGAAGTTTTTCCAAAATAAGATTTTATTTTCACATTTTAAACCGGTAACTTCACTCTTATTCCTAAATGAGAATTTTTTTATTTCATTTATTTATAATCGTCTCTTTTTGCAGTCCATTTATCATGTACTTTGTATGTATATAAATCGAAAGTTTCCAGCATTTCAATCTGTCTTTCGAGGAGGATTAACAAAACCATTTTGAATAGGGTATATGTTTAAAAATTATAACATTCATTTGAGAATAAACTAAGGTTTATAAAAATTTATTATTTTATAAAAAATAATTATTTTAAAATTAATTTCTGCACTTTCATTAGAATCAACGTTGGTTTTGGCTTCAGGCATAAGTGAAGCTTCGGACTATGGGTGTGCATTTCTTATTTTTGCAGAATATTCAATTTTTTGTCGGACTGGGGTTGTGCATTTGATGATTTAAAGAATCATCTGCATATATGTATATATATAAAAATTTCTATATTTTATATATATTTATATATAAATATATAAAATTTTATTTAATAGATGTTTAATTATTTGTAAAATAAAATTTCTAATGAAATATTTTTTCAAAAGAAATTTAATTCCGTACAATAAATATTTCATGCTTCAAATATAAATTATTTGTTTGTAAGAACAAATTGTTCTGAATGAAAAACAAAATATTTTTCGCAACGTTAAGAAAAATGTTCAACTAATTTTATTTCCACCACACATTATTTCTGAAAGTCTGCAGGATTATATTTACCTTCCTCTGCTTATGGATTATTAAATTCACCATCTTTTCCAGTGCTTAAAATCATTTGAGTAGAACGCAAACTTTTAAAGTAAAATATTTCATTAAGGAGTAGGATGTTTGTGAAACTGCTTTTATTTGTTTTATTTTATTAATATCTCTAATCGTCTGCATTTGTAAAATAAATTATCCTTTCATATGCAAATGATAAAAGTAATTTCTAGATTTTTGCTCCCAGGAGAGGCTTAAAACGAAAGCCTTATTTTATTTCTCCCTCTTTTTCCTAAACGAGGCTTGATTTGTCTAAAACAGTACTCTAATATTTTATAAAATACTCTTTCTAATTAAAGAAAATAACCCTGAATTATGTTAGTTTAAGAATAGCTTGTTTGAGAAATAGTTCGAATTAATGTTTTTTGTTTTATATCATTCATTTTATTGAAAAATAAATGTTTATGCTTTCTGCAGTTATGTTTGTGCAGTTGTTGGAAGTTATTTATTAAACAAAAATTATTGTAAATAATAAAAAAAATTACTACCTACAAAAAATTTTTATAGATCACGAATTACAAAAAAAATATTTATTCTAAATTTATTTACGAAATGTAATTAAACACTGATTTATATTTGGAAGGAAATATCACAAAATTATATTTCATTTTGACATATTTGCATTAATAAATGTTACTGATATCTCTGACTGGAATAATGTGAAATAAAATATAATTCTTCCTTAAGGCATGTGTATGATAAATTAAAAAAAATGGTAGAAATATTTTTGACTTATTGCATTAAGTTAGATAGGGAAATATTTGTTAAATATAGCAGATAAAGACAAAATTGTTTTGAAAATTATATATATATATATCTTGTATCTTAGGAAGCACAGAGAAAATTGAGAAATTCTTATACCAATTGAAAAAAATATGCATAAGATTTATAAATAAGCAAAACATTTGTGCAAAATGAACAAAAAATATTCGATATATTTAATTTTTTTTTTCCGTAAGAAGTTTTTTTTTCTTCAAAATTTGGAATTTAAGAAAATGTATATAAAATATCATTAAAACATATATTATGTGCATATAAAAATAATTAAAACATAGATTATGTACATATAAAAATAGTTATATCTTTCCAAACAATAAATGTAAAAACCATATTCAAATAGATTCGATGAGAAACCTACACAGAAATTACTGAATTAAAAAATATTCACCATTTTCGCGAAAATTCGACTTTTTATTGTAATCCTCTCCCTCCCTTTAAAAAGTCTAAATACTCAAATAAAAAAAATATACAGTTCATTTAAATTTTGTAATACATTTAATGTTAATAAATATTTTTATTTTACAGTTAAAATTTTATAAAGTTGTTGAATAAAATTTTTTGTTCTGAATTGTATAATAGCATTTTATTTCCGTTCTTGAGCATAATTTTGAAATAATTCCAATTGATTTATAGAAGCGGTCGCAAATATTGTTGTAATAAATGATGAATTTTGAATAAATAATTAAATCTTTCGTTTCCAAAACAGGAAAAAATGAATGCTTTTAATATTGCATTCCTTAACCTTTAATATTGGATTCTTATGTTAAATGGCTGTTAAAAATGAAAAAAAAAAATATTAAATATATTTTAGATATGCTGTATCTTTGATCGGTATGTTTCCGTTTTTATAAACAAGACTTACATTTCGAAAAATCTCATAAAATTACAATATAATGTCAGTTATTATCAGTACAAAAATTGCAAAGAATTAAGAAATTTTAAGCATATAAGTCAGTAACGGTTACTGGGAACAGTGCCTACTGAATTCATAGGTAATTGGGAAGAATATACTTTTTTTAAGCACTCTACAGGAAGTCGGTCATCGTTTTCTCACTTTTTTTCGGGGTAATTTTCTAACTTTTATTTATTTCAATTGCGGTTGAAGTTAAAGGAAAGAGAAACAAACACTTTTTTAAATGCCATAATTCATTATTAGCATCGGTAATTTTGATGGTAAGTTGAGAAGTTTGTTATTTCTTTTATCCGCAAGACATAACAATCGTAAGTAAAGTTTAGCTTTCGTTTTCAAATCTTTTGAGAAATAGGTTTGACATCAACATTATCTTTGGCATGCTTTATCAAGGGGTCATTAGGAACAAATTTTTACTTTAATATAAATCAATATTTCATAAGCATTTTGAATAATTTATTATATGATGGAAATTGAAATAACTCATTAACATCCTGTCGCAGAAAAAACTTTATATTAATTTATGCCAAATTAACTGCTAATATCTTTAAAAAATATAGTATGTAGTCTCAGTATGTAACATTTTTCAATTGTGGAAACTAGGTGTCATTAATGCTTTGACGTCGAGTACAGAAGACGTCGAACTTATTGACGTCGAGTACAGGAAAAAAACATGAAAACTGATGTCAAGGAAGAGAAGTATCATGATGCTGAAGAATGTATCTGAAGATGATTTTGACTCTTTTCAATAAGAAACTAGAATTGTTGAGATGGAAAAATTAACATCTTGAATCATCCATTGTTCAGTTTTTAACAAATATGCATATTTTGAATGATTATATTGGTTGTACCAGGATGAATGTCTTTTATTCGTTAGTCTGAGTATTATTAGTCTGATATATTATTAGTATAGATGGTGAACTGCCGAATATAACAGATTTTAAGAATGTCCACTTGGTATAAATCCAAGTTATTTTTGTTGGTTAATGATAGTACCCAGTTTCCAAGAGTAAGAAAAATCTTATACTACTAGATAGTGCTGCAGAGTAGAATCGTATAAGGAAACGTAAATGTCAGAGACAAATTATTGAAGTGTTTCAACCTTATTTTTGAAATTGTTAGTCTGTTTTTTCTTCTAAATTGAAATACAAAGCTTTATTCACTTTAAAGTGAGTTTCTAATTTTTATATATTTCTTTCTCGTGTCTAATAACATTCAGCCATTTCTCTTTAATAAACTCTTATTTACTATATTATATTGTTATAAATTAATCTAAATAAATGTTATAAAATAATTATGAGAGTTTATGTTAGGTATTGCAACTCCACCAATATTTTGAGTTGAAAAAAATGGGCGATAAAATAATTTCTGAGATAATAAGAAAAAATATTTCATCATTGCATATATATTATCTTCTAATCATTTCATTACTGTGAATAGGAATTAAAATACGTGTTCTCAATTACACTCCAATTTCTCAGATAATTCAAAATATTTTAAGATAATTATAAATATTATTGTAACTAAACCGGTTAATTAATAAATATATACAAAAAAGAAACTTATTAAAGAGCTCTCCAGGGCATTATTATATACACACATAAATTTTAAATTTATTTACTTTGTTCTCCAATGATTTTGAATCCTAAAAAATGGCCACGTCTGCAAAGTCCAATAACAGTTGTACTAACTGACGCTCCTGAATTTTTAAGTAATATATCAAATAAGAAATAAATCGAATGTTGAATTATTTCAAATAGATTTTGATTATAGGATGATAAATATGGGAAAAAGAATAATAATAATTCTGATTTCTGTATGTCTATTATAGAATTCCAAGAATTTTCGAATAAATTTTGATTATTGCTGGCAGAGTTACAGAAATAGTAAGGTGATTTGCAATAAATAAATTAATCTTGAGCTTTCCCAAACCTAAGTAAACTCAAATCCATTCTGGGTATCTCAGGCCATCAGATGGGGCCTGAGATAACCAGTATAATCAAATATAACCAATTCTGGGGTATTCGTTATATTTGATTTCAGATAAATCATTTCGATATAACTTATATTCATTATACCATCAACGTGTAGGAAATTAAAGTAGTTTTATTTTAACTGTTAAATAACTTAATTAATTAATTTAACCTAATTATAATCTAATTATTATTTACATGAATATATTTAATGGAGCTTTACCATAGCATTATGATGTTATTAAAAAACTAAATATACGGTTAGTCTATCTTTTACATTTCGCGGTATTTTAATATTCCTTTTTTTTGTTTTATAAACTACACAGATGTTAAGCAAAATCTTTCTTCAATAGCTTTCAACAATGAAAAAATACATGGATATGAATATTTAATGAAACCATAAAAATGGTTTGGATTTTAAGGCAACAATATATTACTGAAAATTAAGTATTTTTTAAAAAAATATCACAATTTAGAGGAAAGATTAAATTTATATAGTCTAAAGAACCATTTTCAGAACAAACAAGTTTCTTTTTATGCTGTATTATTTTCATAATTCCTTGCAAATTATTCCAAAATTCAGATTTCTATTTCATTAATCTTATAATTAAATTTGAAGAATTTATAATTCAAATCTCAGGGAAAAAACTCTCTGATTTGTGTATTCTCATCCTCAATTGTTTATATAGACCTTATTTTGGAGATGCATGTCAAACAGCTTAGTCTGTTGAGTAACTCAGTCACCCACACGCACTTTTTTATTATTAGTGAAGAAGATATTTTGCCCATTTTTACCAATTTCTAACTTTTATAATTAAATTTGTTTCAAAAATAGAGAAAAGTAATAACTATTTCTATGAAACAGTTCGAAGAATAAAAGCTTAAAATCATTATTACTTCAGATGTTAATCTTTTCTCAAAGTAATTTTAAATAAACAGCATTATTTATCGATTTTTAAAAACCTTTACCCTGGTATTAGCTTTCACCGCACTGCTCCATGGGAACCACAATTTTTGCATCCGAGGAGAGAAAATCGATATTCTTTGGGTATCAATTTGAAAATAAATCCCTTGATTAGCTTTAGTGAAGGGTTCGCTGTCAGTTGAGGCAAAATAAATCATCTGGTTGGCATTAGGGCGGTGCCCTAGCGATTTATTTAAGATTTTACGATTAAAAGTGACTTAGCGAAACATCTCATCATTACGCGAATGGTAAAACCAAAATTTCCGGACACTATCAATCAGCCATTTCTTTTTCACCATCATTCATGCTGATAATTACGGAAATCCTGCCATTAAAGTATTAGCATCAACATTTAGGATTCAGATGCTGACACTGATCTGTGTGAATGTAACGTATGATCAGCAATCTTCGGTATGAAACTTACTTGAGTGCTAAATGTTTAAAGATGGAATCATTATAAAATTGATTGTGATGTTAAAGATTTCAAGATTAATTTCATATTTGATTAATTGTTTTTATGAGAATTTAATTGTTACTTCGAAATTAACACTTTTAATCAGTTTCGAATATTAAACTTACTTGTGTAATGAATGTTTAGTAATTAAATTGTTATTAAATTCATTGTAATGCTCAGGATTTCATGATATAGTTGATAGTTTATTTGTTATAAAGTGACTTTAGTTATTACTTAGAGACTGATGTTATAAATCCTCCTTTTTTCATTATTCAATAGGATAATTTTGGAAATCTTATGCTACTATTAAAGTATTGGTATAGAATAAAAATTCACATACTGACACTGTTCTGATTGAATGTTTAGGTTAAATGATGACTGCTTAGTCATCAATGAAGAAATTGCTATAAAATTGATTATGTTGTTAAGAATGTCATGTTTCATTTCTCATTTGACAGTTTAATTGACTATTATGAGACTCTAATTCCTACTTAGACATAAGAAAGATTTTGTTAATGAAATGTGTGATCTGTCATGTTAAAGCAGGAAATTTACTTCATGAACCTTTAATGATGAAATACTATAATATGATGGTGATATTCAGCAATTCATTATTAACTGCATATTTAATAAGTTAATTTTTTCTATATTTACGATAATATTACGATAATTTTAGTGTATGGTGAGATAAAAAATAAAACAAGCTTGCAAACACAATAAATAATTTTACCATTTATTTGAATTCATTTTAAAAATGAAATTATGTATGGAATCTAAACAATTTACAAGTCACTTGCATATTTTCATGACCCAGTGATGAAGAGTCCCTCTCCCCCTAAAAAATAAATAAATAAAAACCGCTGCTAACCACGTTTGTGAAATCTTGGCTTTTTAATTATAATTGGAGCTTGGCAGTACAGACGTAATTTGAAATCACCAAGTCAAACCAATGGCGTAAAAATAAACTCATACTAAATTATATGTATGATTTAGTTGCAATAATTTTGATGGCTATGTACAAGTAATTGAAAAAAAATTAGAATACCCAATACACAGAAACTTAGAACCACATTTTGGTTAAGAGGCTATTATAATTTTAGAATATTTCACTTGAAAATTTCTATATTTTCTAAACATATCTTTAAATTGCTAAATTAATTTGAGTTTTTTCATTCTCTAAAATTTCAGTATAACTGAGAAGATCCTATAAATGTGATAAAAATGAAAATTGTATTTTTACTCAGAAATCCTATTCTCACACTACAAGCTTTATTAAAAAGGAATTTCATGAAATGATATGATTTGAAACGAGTTTTTTTCTTTATTTTAATTTAAAAATACCATTAAAATGTGATTCAAAAAATGAAGATATGAAAATTTAATTAGACAAATAATCATTGAAATGAAATCAAATATTTATATACAATGTCTTCAAAACTTCATTTTCTTTTGGAATAAAAAAATACATAGAAAGTGAAAAAGAAAATAAATTTAAAGATTCAGCTCATTAAATTAATACACGATTTTATTTGCTTTATCAAATTAATGCAGATTTAATATCATTAAAGCTGAAAAATCAAAATAATAAAAGTTAGTATAATCTAAATATAAACCTTCTCTTCTTGTAATAGCATCACATCAAAAGTAGCTGCAAAATGAAAAGATAAAATTAAAAAAAATTAACTAAAAATTCGCACTTTTCATTTGAAGCTTGCATATAATTTGAAGATGTAATTACTATTGTATCTAAAAATAATTGTACATTGTAAATAGAGTATATGAATTACATTGTTTAAGAGAGATGCCTTAAATATCTTCTAAGATCAGCTGGTCTAATTGTTAGGCTATACGAATATCTATCATTAATTAGTAGTAAACCAACTAATAATGGTTTTTAGACCGATGACTGAGTCAGCGCTTCCATGAACAAACCGTCTCTCTACGCTTCTACATGAGATTACTGGAAAAATGTCAAGTAATTAGTGGATTAAGTATGAACTAGTTCCAAGAACTCAAATAATTTCTGACTCCGATCTCGATCATAGGACATATGGAGATCTGTCCTAAATCAAGAACTAAAGTCACTGTGAATTTTTAAAAATAAGTAATAATGATTAAGGAATAGCTTCAAATCTATGTCTGAGATAAATATGATACGCCCTTAATACAATATTACATACAATAATGAATTATGGTCAAATACAATTTATTTAGAGTTCTTTGATAAATTGCTGGGTACAAATAGTACAAATTTTGAATTCAAATTTTATTTAAAACTATTTCTTTGAGAGAAAGGATCTAATTGCATTGTGTCTCAAAAGATATTTTGAATTGTGTATATCGAGTTCTCGTTAACTCAAAATTTTAAATTCGATTGCAATGTTCAATTTCGTTTTCTAATTACATAAGTGTGATTTTGCAAATGAAAAAACAAATATAATTCTATCTATTCATTACAGAAATTGCATTTGGATGTTTGTGCAAGAAATCCAGCAAGCTCATTAACGGATACCAGGGTTTTATTCCATAGGGTAAAGCTCGTAAATTCCCTGATAGTTAACATAGTTGAAGAGCAAGCAAAGGCAGTATTTGCAGAAATCATCAATGAGTTAGAAATATAGCAAATGGCTGAATGCAAGCAGCTCGAAGGCTCATTCTGTGATCAACACCTCAAAGAAAAAAACCGTTAGACTGATTGGTTGATAATATCTCGCTTCTATAATCCATCTGCAAAAGAATATAAAAATTTTGATTCAGTATCAAGACAATACATAGCAATAATTCTATCTGAAAAATAAAGAATCTTGCATCCATTCATTCATCAATAATTGAGAATTTCTGTAAATATCTCTTCCTTTATATAAGAAACAGTTTTAAAGATTTCCAACAAAGGTCACACTAATGAAATTAGGTAGAAATAAAGCAATGAAAACTTTTAGAAATAATCAATACTGCTTCTCAATAAGTGAAAGAAAACATGGGAAGATAAATTTACTATGGTGAATGGCCTAGTGTAAATGGAAAAATGAGAACTTTCAATAAAACTTGCATATCGGAGGTATGCAATTATGAATGATATCTATCGTTAAGTTTTTAACAGCGAAAACTGAATATTCTATGTTCAAAAATATGCATTTAACTCTTGTATAAAGATAAAAAAATCTTTATAAAATATGCATTGTGAAATAATTTAATAAGTTCAAATTATTATAATAAATTCATGATTGGGAATTATTCTATTGCCATTCCCAAAGACTATAATCATTCAATGATTTGCTAATTTTAAAATATTTATAAGTGATGCCACTGTAGCGTTTGTATTTTAAATTTATATTTGCATTTAATATTGAAAACATAATCATCCTTTTTAATGCTATTGTAATATCTTTAATGCAATCTTAACATTGAAACAAGTAATTTAATTTATAATTTATTTTACACAAATATAAAATTTTGTTATTGAAAACATTGTTATTAATTTGTTCTCAGAAATGTGATTGGGTTTATTTTATGTTAAACATGACAATAATCTATAATTCGATATTAATTACCGTTATCATCTTATCGAGCATTCAGAATAGTCTGTTATCCTTTTATTGAATGCTAGAAACTGCATTCTTGCATAAGCTTTATGCATTTCTGTTAAGAAAATTTCAAAAATGTAAACAAACTTAAACCCAAATAATGTTATTCATGTATTAAATTTAATTCTTAAATTATATTTTATGATCATTTTTTATAACATAATTGATTCAAAATTTTTTTCTCAATGGTTAGTGGTCATAAGAGCTGTCCATATTTTATTGATATTGATTTTGTTTCAGCAAATAATTTTTTTATCTTCAATATAGAAGTATTTAAAATATATCTATAGACTATTTCTTAATTTTTTTGGAGAAAATATTAAAGCATGAAGTAAAATTCTGTGAATAAATTTCTATTTCTTACTACAATTAAAAAAATTTCGGACCATTATGTTGTCCAAATACACCCGAGCATACTTGTTTGTAAATGATTTAATAAGTACATAATTTATAATTTTAAACATTTAAATATTTTCATTTAATATTCATAATCAAGAAATTATCATTCTACATGTTTAATGAAGTTTGAGTTATGATTTATGTTGAAATATTAATAAAAATATGCATATATTAAAAAAATAATTATAAAAGTAGCAAAAAGTAGTAATCAATTCTGCATTTTTATTTGATCGAAATAATTTATTCAACAAAAAGTTGTGATAAAATAAATAATATTATATAAGACCTATTTTGAAAATCGTATGATTTTTTTTATTCTCCTTCATAATAAATATGATATAATTCTTTTCCCAAAATTCATTAACTGTCGCCCCTTATAATAGATCGATATCACTTATTCTATTTATCACCGATTTATTGAAAATCACCCATAAATGAAAAGCATTAAAATAATGAAATGCCATCAAAAATATGCATGTGCAAAAAAAAGTTTGGAACTTTTGCGCATTACGGACAATCGATTACAAATTCGATTTTGAAAATATGAAGAAACACAGGTTAAATAAAAATGTAAAATACAACTTAAAAGCAGTGATAGTTCTTGTCATTATTCTCATTACTGATATCTAGAGGATATTTGGCTGTTTTTTTATTACATAGATCTATAAAAGTCTCATTTTATGACCAACTGATAAAAAAATATTATTTTTATTAGATCTGAAATGCAGCATTCAGAATTGTTTAGTGATTAGATTATGTTTCCATTAAAGAATTAATACATTTGTGTTAAATCTGATGCCGAAGGACGTTATTTTGCTTAAACACTTGGAGAAATGTGTCATGCTCTTATTCTATCCATTTTTCAAAGCTGTGAGATCTATCCCAAAATAGTCTGAATCTAATTCTAAAATGACGACATTTCAATTGTACAACTTTGTAATATTGTTTTCCTGTAAATGTTTGTATCATTACAAGATTGTTGTATTGCTATATCATTAAGATTTTTAGAAATATTCTTATTGGATGCTGAACGGATGCAGGGTCAATGATCTCCGACCTTGGCAACAAATTTGACAGCTGAAGGGAAAATTTGGTGACTTCTGTGCTGAAATAGAAATTTAGCAAAAAATTCACAAGCTCTGGTGATATTTCTATTAGTTGAGATAAATAATTCTAAAAAATTCCAGACTCTGCTGAAAGTTTATATAAGGCGACACGCTCACCTCAGAGATCATTTATCTCTTTGGAATGTTCATCTTTGAGTGGGTCAACATTTCCTAATTCTTTGCATTCAGCTTTTTTAGTTTTTCGATTTTTCTAATTAGATAGTATTTACTAGTTCCATTTTTTTACTTACATATCGATTACATTTCTATTATTTGTGCCTCTTATTTTTTGTCGAATAATGCTACGTTATCCTTACAGCATTTTTTTACATTTTTTGCACCGTGCACCCAACGGTTGCTTTTTTTAATATTATATAATCTATGGATTTATAAATAAAATTTTGTAGATATTTCATTTTCTAAAAATAAAGCCAGAAAAAGGAAAAATAAGTGTAAAGCTAAATAAATTAATCCAACTGGGATTTTGGAGATTTTCTAAATCTCATATAGTGATCTCATTACTATTTAGATCTGAATTGCATGTTACTTCAACTTGAGTTACTTCAACTTCAACTTGAAGTTACACATTTTCAATTGAATATCTTTTGAATGATAATATTTTCATGTTTAAGACATATACCAAGTAATAGGAGCAAATGCAATTATCATCTCATTTCAAGAGCACTAAAACGTGAAAATTCGCATCGGATGTTGAATTTTAGGAAGATAATTTTTTTTAACTCGGAATGCCTCATATCCGAGAAAATATTGAACAGACTGATAATAAAAGATAAGTCATATCCATTCTAATAGTAACGAAATTGTTATTTGGTACTATTTCCTTTCTCAGGCCAAATATTCGGGATTTAAGAAAAGCTTTTGAGACGCCATGTACATAGAGAAGTTATTACTACAACATTTTCTTCAGAAATAAGTTTCGGCCACCGCAATTATATAAAGAGATAATGGCTAGATGTTATCATAGATGATATAACAACTATGTAACAAAATTCTTCCAGCGCATAGTTGCACAGGAAAAATATTCCTGACTGTGGAGAATATGTAAGAAATATATATTGGAAATTGTAGAATGTAAATTATTATTCGCTATATGTTTTGATTTTCCGAATTTAATGAACTTATTGTATTTGAGAAAATTGTTTCTATGTTTAGATTTTAAGATTTAAAGGTTAAGGCAATTTCGTTCTTCTCAATAAATATATCAAATTATGTGAATTAGTAAAATAATTTAAGAAGACAAATTCCTTCTATGCTGTTAATTTAATAATTTATATAAGATGTTGAAAAACAAAATAAAAGATATTATAAAATATTTTAAATGTGCAAAAATGTAAAATATATTTCAATATCTTATAAAACAAAACATAAGTATATTCAGTGCATTTTAATCCATATTATATATGTTGTTAAAAATACAAATATTCAAATTGAAACATTTTAATTAAAATTCAAAAAGATGATAGTGAAAATTACTATTATTTCTTCTAAAGAATAAACAATATGTGAGTCTAATTGTTTTCTCTATGTAGGACAAACAAATTGACCCAGAGATATCTGACATAGAATCATCAAATTTTATTTTCGGTAACAAAAAGCAGAGTTTATTGTACAAATGTTTTTCCAAAAGAAAAAAAAAAATAAGGTTAGTTTCGGATTTTAAGCTGGAGTTGGAATTAATAAATATTAGAAAGAAATATAGCGGTTTTTCATAATTTATCTGGTATAAGTTTAAATTTTAAGTAAGATTTTAATAGCAAAGCAAATCTATATAGAATTAAAAAATAATAGTTTTTTCGTATTTACCTGCTTTAAATATATTAGCTTTAATCAGCTGGATTTAAGAATTATAGATTAATTTAATAAGATGGGAGCTTTTCTGCATTCGGATTATAAATATTTCAATATAAATTGAGTTTCTTGGTTTGAAATTACAATAACAAAGATTACTAATATAAAGACAAAAATAAAATACATTTAAGAATTTCTTTCACAAAATTGCAGAAAAAGATAATTTCATTTAGATTTAAACATATCTTCGCATAATTCAAGTAAAGTTATTTTACTATCATGAATTAGAAAATTCATCTGAACACATAATTATGCATTTTATGCTTATGAAATTAAATGCATTTGACTCTTTTTTATAGTCTTTTTATACTAAAATAAATTATTGTCTTCTAAATATAATTATTTTGGAATTTCCTAGCTCTAAATTTGTTGGAAACTGTTTGAAAGCATCATATATGTCTTATATTATAATTATACAGACAGCTCAAAAATATAATTAAAAAAAACTTG
>JAPMOR010025680.1:27366-46482 GCA_026543865.1 Argiope aurantia
CAGTACATACATTTTTTATACATTACTGAATACCACAGAATAACTAAAAACAAATTCTATTCGTTGACAATAAAAGCAGAATGAAAAGCCATTTTACTTTTTATTTGCAAGATGGCTGATTCATTGCTTCCAAAACATTTGCAAAGACATATAAAGACCAGGAAATTAGTAGGTTTAGACACCGTTTTTTTCTGTCACTCCAAGACTGAAATAAGTTCAAATTGATAGCTCTGATGGCACGAACGTGTATTGCAAAAGGAAGTCATGCAGAATCTGCCACATCACCAAGAAAAGGAAATTCGAGAAATTTACAGATTGGATTTGTAGTCCTTATTTACATTTAGAACGTAAAATGTAAAATGAAAAACTGATTACAAAAATGCACTTCCTTGTAAAAATTATGACTCATGATAAGAATTCTTATATTTTATTCGATATTATTTCATAATTCTAATTCTACCCTTAAAAATTTCTTGAAGGCATTACATATATTACATTGTTTAAAATATATATTTTATATGCAGCAGAAACTTTATTGGACAGATAATTGCAGTTAGTATGGATTTTTCCAAGTAGATATGTCGAATTTTCAGAAACACTTCTGGTCATTCCTAATGATTTTAATAAGGATAAAGGAGAAAAGGTTCATCTGATCCCCCAGAATTTCACCATATTGAACAACTATAACCTTCCCATGGAAAGTATCAAGGTCAATGCAAGATATCGCCCCCTATATCATAAGGGATCTACCCCAGTTTTTCGCAATCGGTGAAAGGTAGCGAGAAGAAAATGGTTCTTGAGGGATTATCTGCATCTTATCGCGTCCATTTGTCTGAAATTTAGTTAAAATTGATTAACCAAGACAAATGACTTGTTGCCACAGTTGTGGAGTCTAGTTTCTGTATGGTTTATACCACAGGCGTCGCTAAAAAGCTTGAAGTGATGCTACATATGGCTTACAAATTGCAACCTTTCAATAAATGTTAAAAACAAGAAGTTCCTTTGAACAGTTTTTGCTACAATGGGGTTCTGGACATGACTAATTATTTCGAAAGTTATCTGGGATGAACATTGCTTTCTGTTTCGAGCCACTATGCGAGTTAAAACTCTTTTAACCCTCTCTATAAGCATTTTTCTATCCACTGTTGTGCTTCGTAGATGCCACATTATTGAATAATATTGTTAAATATTTTTATTAAAAAATATTGTTAAATTTTTTTTAAAAATTCATTAAAAGTAGAAATTTAATTTTAAGATTAAAACATTGGTATCATTTAAAAGATAAATTTTTGATCTTTAACTTCATGTAAAAATCTTTTTTGTGCGGTAATATTTTCGGAAGTTATAGCAGAAACACTCCAAAATTTCGCTTAATTTTTAAATAAATAAAATTCTCATTAAAAATTCGAAAAAATAACCCCCTGGTGCACATTCCCGTCTTCCAAGGTATACACGTGCCAAATGTGGTAGCTGTAGGTTGAATGGTCTGGCCTGTAGAGCGCCAACACACACACACACACACACATTGAGCTTTATTATAAGAATAGATAAACATTAATTTTTTTTAATTATGTAACTAATATTGCTCATTTCTATGGAAAGCAACAAAATTTTCATGTGGGGATATAAATGATTTTTTTTGTATAATAATTCTTGGTTATATAAATACATTTAAGAATAAAATACATAAACCCTCTTAAGAATTAGAGAAATTTAATTTAAGACCCGTACTGGAATTCGTGGTATTTATTGCAATGATATTAGTAAAAGAAATGTATTCTCTGCTTACATAACATAACAACTCTGATGCGCCAAATAAAGATCTCTGAATTTAATTAAATAAAACATTCTACGAAAATGCCCAATATTTTAATTCCGACTGTCCTTTTAAGATATAATTGAAAGGCGACTGTCACAGAATGATTACTTGGAATGTAATTGGGCGAGAAAAGCTAATTATAAGTAATTGAAATCCGTTAATTTCGGGAAGTTTTAATTACTCTTGACGTTTTAATTTAATTGGAATTAGAAACCTAATTTTGTATGGACTGTGAATGACTGTGAAAGAAAAACGAATTGGGAAAAATTAGTTAGTCAATTATATAACTATTTCATAAAAGTATTTTAAACGCGAAAATGAATGAGCGATTGAAAAAAAATATTTTGTCATTAGCTGCCTTTAGTGCCCAGATTGTTTAGTTCGAATATTAGTGCAATTTGATTTCCTTTTAACCTTTTATATATAATTAAAACTCAGGAGTCCTCAGGAATCAAAACTCAGGAATCAAATTCTGGTAGACTTTATCTTTATTCTTATCATTGAGTACATGAACATGTCTCTAGAAATCGAGTCCAATGAAAGCTTGAGCTTAGGATTTTAATTATTTGAGTAAACTTTCTAATTGTATGATTTCTTTCCCAAAGATTAATATCCAGTAAATTTAATATTTACATTACTCCTAGAAACTATGTGCATAATTAATAGACACTTTTTTCTAACAATAAAAATAAGTTAAACAATTGAATATTTCCTAAAAGAAAACGAAAATATTTTTTTATAAAATAATTTTGGCGACTGTAATGACAAAATTCAAAATTTAAAAACAAAACATAAAAATTCTGGAACTTTTTTTGAATTTTAAGAAAATGTAAAATCAATTTCATGCGATAATAGGAAATCCAAAATCTCTCTTAATTTTTATAATTAAAAAATATATCTAAATTCAATAAAGTGTTCCAGGACATATTGTGTCGCTCCAAAGTATTTATTTATGATGAATTTCTTAAATGATGTGTGCGTTAGAGAATCTAAGGACATCGCATATTTTGTTTGCTTTAAACAGATTTTAATAGAGCCCAGAAAAGGGTTTTCCTGGAAAGGAAAGAATTCCACATAAATTAATTTCAATCATCCTGGAAATGAATGAATTTTTTTTAATGTTTCGGGAACTAGTAAAATGGTTCTTTTTTAGGAAAATTTTGTTCTTTATTATGCAGAATTTTCTTCAGATGTATAGTAAGCTGTTTTCATATTTATATAATATTTTGCATGTTTTTTATGATTTGAGATAAATTGAAGACAGCAGAAAAAACAAGCAATATGACCGCATGGAATATATTTTTTCCACACAAAAAAAAGTCACGGGTGGAACGAAATATTTTAGATTTTTAATTTGTAATAGCGCGGAAAAGTTGCCTTTTGGTGTAGATAAGATTTAAAAAAAATATTAGAGTACATCTTGAAGTGCCAAAAGAACGTTAAAATTTCATAAAAACACTTTTTGCAATTTTTTTAACATTTTTTGCCTACCTCGATTATGAAATAAAAAATATAAATTCATTGCTTATGAAATAAATTTAAATAGACATTGTCATATGAATAAAAGTATTACTATTGCATTGGCGTGGCACTGAGTCGTCACCGGAGCAGTTATTGTCTGACGTCCGGGGACAAGGACAGAGCTGATTTCAAATCAGTATCTTTGCCAAGTTCAGTTGAGTTGGCTTCACCGTTGCGTCTATTATGTAACTGATTTGTTAGTTTGTGGGCTTGTGTGCTTTGCTATGAGTCAAAATGGCTCACAAGGAGGTTCGAACCTGACCTTCCGTATAAGAGACGGTTACCTAGACAACCATGTCCTTGGGATCATTTTAATGGGAGTCAAGTTATCAGTATATAAGCTTTACCAAAAGTTTGAGGACCATTTTCTCGAAATTGGCTGGCTATTGCGTTTTAATATTTTTATGAATGAACATTCTAAATGTATATTATCATTATACTAAATCTCATCCCGATCGCAGATTTCAACCCCGTGACCTCCCTTTGCCCGTCTAAATTAGTAAAGACAAGTAAAATATCGTTCTATTTTTGGGCATAACCTTAAGACATAACCTTAAAAATTTTTCAGAGAAGAACCCCTCTGTAAGCGAAATATGTGAGACTTTAGTTCCCAGAATAGAACAAATATGGTCAAGAACTTCCATTCCCGTTGTTTCTAACAAAAGAATTTCACAAATGATAAAAGCTTATCATGCTAAATACAGGAATTTACTAAAGTCTAAAAGCAGAAAATGTTCAGATAAGTTTGGTTCCAATTTCAGAGAATTTAGAGATAAAGTTAGACGTTTGTTCGATATTGCTGACTTGTATAAATAGTACCCGTTAAGGAATAAATGGTTTTAAACGATCAACGCTCTTTTAGGAAAATGGTTATAGGTAATATTGATGTTGTTTCAATAAGCGCTTTGATAACGAAAGAAGCAAGGCAAAATAAAATAACCACAGAAAATACTTAAATTTAATAAAGATTGGACAAAAAATGCTAGTATATTAGAAACTATTTCTGGTGGCAATCACATCGATGACAAACAACAGTGTTCTTTTTAAAAAGATGCAAACCAACCAGACGAATTAAATAGACAAAAGGAGATAAAACTACCAGATGCTTGTGTGATTTCATATTAAGTTAAATCTTGCATGTACTTATGGTTCCAAAATCTTTTTAACCTTATCTCATATTAACGATATCTCTCTGATGATCTCAAGAACGTTATAGACCCGATTATTCAACGAAATGGACACTTTGCTGCTTCGGAAAATATCCATTTGCCCATGTTAATTGATGAACGTAAAATTCAAAGAGAACTTGTTTCAAGAGACTTGTTTTATAAGAAAGAACAGAAAGTAAAGATAGAGACAGAAAGTTTAAAATTCTAAAGATAAACTTCGATGCAAAGGATTACATGGGCAGGATCTCATGGCTTGAAAATTACGTAACTGAATACCCATTGCTAAAACATGTTTTCAGTGTCTCTCAAAGATTTAGACAGAAGGCCTCAAAAGCTGAACCAAATAGTATAGGGGACTCGGTTGTACGCTTTCCCCTGCTTCCTTGCCACATGTAAGCAGTATTTAGAGCTATGAAACTGGCAGCGGAATAAAGTCAAAATGTCTGTGGTTCAATCACAAGACAAGGTTACATAAGAGCAAAAATTGATTCACATGTGAATATGCCAAATGTAATTAAAAACAGTTTAATGTGGCAATAAAGTAGAAATAAACATTTTGCAACTGTAACATTTGTAATCGTTAAATATACAGAAATAAAAGCCGGCGTCCTGGCAGAGGGGTAGAGCGTCTTCCCCGTGACCTGGGCATCCTGGATTTGAGTCCCGGTTCGGGCATGGTTGCTCTTCATTTGTTCTATCTGTGAGATATATGAATGTGCCTTCCTGTAAAAAGGGGTTCTGCAAGAGAATGTGATGCGTGAGTAGCTAAGACGTACTCTTGGTCCTGCTTGGCGCTAATAAAACAAGAGATGGCTTAAAATCGCTAACTTCGTCAGTGAGCGTGCCCATGGCAAGTGCCATTATAAACAGCAACAGACGTAGGAAACGCAAAATTTGATATAAAAATACTTCTTTTATTAAAATTATACTTTGTAATAAATAATTTTTTCTAGTTTTAATAGTTATGTACGTATTTAAAATCATCTTTTATAACATTATAGAAACGAAAGATTCAAAAAAATAATTTATTAAAGTTTATAATTTTTCAATATTTTTTACAAATTTTATGTTGTTTGCGGCACCTTGAGATATTGTTGCATTGCAACCTGATTATTTAATATTCTTTTTGAACCTAAAAGTTAACTTTTCTATACTATTACCAAACTAAAATCTAAAAAACCCTTTTTTTATTACAAATTTGAATTTTTTTACCTCAAGATAATGCAATGTTAGAACTAAATTTTTAAATTGGTTTTTGAACCCAAAAGGCAGCTTTTCCACAATACTACAAAACTAAAAACAAAACTAAAAAACAAATTTTAATGCCATTTTCGTTATATTCTATTGTACATATTCAATTAAAAAATTAATCTTATATAAGCAATCAGCTTTTTCATAGAAAGACATAAATTTTGAAATCCTAAAGATCACGTCAAATAGTCTTTATGAAACATTTCAAAGATATATTCATTTGAAAAATAATAATAAAAATAAATTCAAAATAATAATAAAAATAAATTCATAAATTACACTATTGTTCATTTTTAATAATTTTTTTGAAAGAGAATGAAAATATTAGGATACGTGCCATCTTAAATTATGAGTTTTATTTGCCACAAACAATCTTTCTGAAATATTTATATATATATATATATATATATATATATATATATATATATTATTTATTATGCACAAATTGTTTAAAATTTCAAATCCAAAAACAAAATCCATTCTGCATTATTTTACTGCAAACTTTCTGCTCATAAATTAATCACACTATACTAATAATACTAATGCCATAGATTTACATATAAATTTAATTCTTGCTCTATTCAGATTACATTTCTTTCATTTTTTTAATTTCATTTTCATTTAATACCTATCTTACGTTAAGAGATTAGTGTCTAAAAAGATCCATGTAATTATCAAGAAAATTAAAGTAAAAACAGCGTAAAAGAACTCTTGGATAAACTTTCTTCAGAATATTGATGGTATTGAGATTTGCAAGAATTAAATTTAATGATAATTTTGGCTTCTTCGATGTAATAATTCCATCCCAAAATAAAGATTAAGACCCTGTTCATTTTTTTCAACTTATATGTTCCAAATTCTCAGCCATTCTAATTTTAATTAATGAGACAGAATTGAAAATATTTTTTAAAACTTTTTTTCTGGGATTCCTGCAACAGAAATAATTATGTTTATGTTCCTTATTGAACCTTCTTGAAATCTAGAAAAATGGTAAACGGATATAATTATAAGCCCCGAAGATAAATAATGAGTCTTAAAGATTAATTTCGGGTCTGTTATTGGCATGCGAAGGAAAATAATTCATTAAATTCTAATTTAGAGCCTCCTCTTTGGGTAGATTTCAAGTATTTTAAAAATCCAATATATTGAAGGAAACGCACGGCTGTTATTTAAGTATTTCCATGCTTCTCTTGAAGTAGTTAATTCTTCAATTGAGGTAAGAGTAATGTAAATATAATTCGGAATGATGTTTGAACATTTTTATAAGCTTCTTCGAAGTCAGATTTCTAATTTTGAATTTTATTCCTCAATATCAGGCGCAGAATTGAATTAGTATTCACTTTCGAAATCGACGTTAATTGCATTTTGCCATGCCCAGTGAAAAATAATTGAGATAATAAAAGTTGGAAATCTACCCATGGAATTTGCAGAATTTCTCTTTTTCATGGAGGTGAGAAGATACATGCATTAATTTGAAGAGGTCTACGTTTGCTGACTTTTGTCTTTATGAGTGATTTATTTATTTGTTCAACGAGAAAATATTTTCACACAATTTTGGAGGATAAATTACGGATTATTATGTAAAGATAGATTCTTATTATCATCTGAATGTTTGTTTCTCATGAATTTGCACATGGATAATTAGATATGGATGGGTTCATATTTTTCTATTTCATGAACAAATGTTTTAATTCCAATATTATGATCAGCTTCTCGTTCTACAATTGTATGGATTAAACTAAATGACGAGCCCACTTCTGCTGAAAAAAAAATGCTAAAACGGAAATATTTTTATTTCAAAATAGGTATATGTTCTCTTGGGGATAAATTCTTACGGAGCAGTTTTTCTTTTGCTTTTATACAGAACGCGTTTTAAAGAAATGCTCATTATCTTAAATGCAAAATGTAAAACTCATTATCTTAATAGTTGTTTGTACGACCTAACTCTTACAATTGTTTAGTAACTGAAGCATTTCCCCTTTAAATCCATTTTGAATTAGTTAAGCCTTAGGGAAACCAACTGCAAATTATACATTTTGAAACAAAATTATTTTTCTAAAATATAATGGAATTTTTTTCTGGCCTTCAAAAGTAATTATTTCTTTTTTAAGTGCAATTTTGCACGGCACATTACTTCGATTTATATTTTTCTTTAATAAATTCGAAACGAAAAAAATGCTTAAAAATAACTATTGAAATCAATCTGATTAAGCCAGAATATAAACCAGAATGTTCAATTTTAATAACTATCAAACCGGTTGACAGGTCATCGCATATCCCTTGGTATACTTTGTTAAAATATCATTGTTACATATCATTGCAACTATACCCGTATGGGGTTGGGGTATTTTTTATCATCTCCGTATTAAATGTAGACTGTAGTTTCTTAAAATCTAGTTCCTAATCAAAAATAAAAATGCGCTCCTATCGTTTTAACTGTAACGAAATATTTATTTTAATCAAATGTTGAAAAACATTGAGAATATGAAAGTACAAGCAAAGCTGAAGGAAGTACAAATTTTCTGTATTACAGTCACAGTTAAGTTGATGTTTAAGTGGAAATAAAAATAATACATTTAACAATACAAAATAATTAAAACTAAAAATTCTGCACTCAAATAACAATTAATGCGTTAAAAAGAGTTTTCAACTTTGTTGTTGTCAATTCACTACAGCCATATAAATAGATAATAAATGCTATAAAAAGCTGATTGATTGAATAAGAATTAAATTTGTGCCATTATCAATGCCACTGATCTCTTTTTCCGTATAAAATGATAAAACATATATGTTTTTTATCAGCAAGCCTCCTTTGTTAGTTAATTTTACAATGTTATAAAAAAAGATCATTTGCTGAAGCATGTGGCAGATAAAAATACTGTAGACGTGCGTCTTTTTTCAGATAACCAAAAGAAAATGATTTTTTTTGTTGCTGTTGTGTAACTTTCTCCATTAAAGCTGTTGTTTATAATGGCACTCGCCATGGACAAGCTCGCTGACGAAGCCAATAGAGCGTCTTCTTATGTTTTAGTAGCGCCAACAAGGGCCAAGAGCACGTCTAAGCTATTCATGCATCACATTCACTCCAACAGCCTCTTTTTAGAAGGAGGCGCATTCGCACATCTTACAGATAGAGCAGATGATGAACAACCATGCTTGAACCCATTCTCGAACCCAAGAGCTCAGGTCACGGGGAAGACGCGCTACCCTTATGTCAGAACCTCGGCAGCAATAACGTACTACTAATAAAGGAAAGTTTTATATACCTGGTCTGACAAATAAAGATTTCAAAACATCATGCTAAGATAAGAACGCTTGAAATTCTTGAACTTACGGATATCTTGCAGGCTGAGGCTGCTAACATAGATATGCATCCTCGAATTAAACTGATATTGGAAAAATCCTGATAAGGAAAACAACAATCCAATAGAGAATTCGAATAATTGAACTGAAAGTTTTATTTAAACTCTTAATTGAATATCTATTCTGAACACAAAATATGAGCTTTCTATTTGAACATAAGTATATTTTATATTTCTTATTTTTGGATTATTCGTATGAAACAAATAAAAGAGCCTACATATCATTTAATTTTATTAACCAACAATATTTCTCTAAAGATTCTAATAAGATGTAATTTGTATTGTTTGATAAATAGATAATCATTTCAATAGGAAAACAAAACATTTGAAAATATTGAAATGCAACTACTATTATCGGTAGTAAATCTTGATACATAAGTTTCTGAATAATTATTGAAATCAATTGATTCAACCGGTCATTTTTAATGATTTCTTTCATCTGTTATGTTTTTTGTAACTAAGTGCTTTACAGAAAAGACCATTTGAACTAGATTTACTATATTCGACTGGAAATGGAAATGTAAGATTTGTTGGGATTTTACTTTGAAATTGAATTATTTCAAAATTAATAACCTTTGATGAAAAAGAAAATTCACCGGGAATATTTATTTTAAATAAATCGTTTAGATATGAGCTTAATATTCATGATTCAGCAAATTTTTCAGATTGTAAGATGTGCTATTTTATTTGTTTTAAGTAAATTCTGTTTATTACGAACATGAGCCCTATTAATGGAGACCAGTCCCATAACATCATAGCGTTATTAAAAACTTAAATCTCAGGCTCATCTCTGTTCTTTGAAATACTTTATTTTTAAATTGGTCTTGCAAACTGTAGTATATTCTTAGTAAATGTTTATCAATGGAAGAAAATCTGCCCATAAAATGTTAGTTGAAACAATGAATATGGTTTAAATTTCAAAGTAATAATGTAATGTATTGTTTACAGAAATGAGCTAAAAATATAATTTTAACCTATAATTGGAGACATTAATTTCCTCACGCGGTCAATGCATGAAGTCAAAATGACTTTTTTTTTTTGTCTTTTATAAACAACATTGAAAATCATGTAATTCCCAAAAGAATAAAAATATTTTTATTAAAAATGCTAAATGTTATAATATTAAATGTTGGGAAGATATTATAAGAAAAACTCAAACAATCTTTTGACTTCGTTTAAATATTATGTCGTGACACTAACGTCAATAACTGTTTGAATTTAAAAAATAAAAAATGAAAAATACAATACGGACTGCAATGCGAAATTAACTGATGCGTTATATATTTTTTCAACCACAATTTCAGAGGCGTGAAGTCAATGACTCCATGAATAGCAACGAAAACTTTGAAAAATAAATCGGTTATAAGCACGGGTTCATACTTAGACATTTGCGGATATACTGCTAAAAGTGCAAATTGAAGGTATTGAGGAGACAATACTATTCATGGACAGAAAACCGCTTGATAATCAGAGCTCAAGAAAAACGTGGAGCAGTTTTAATTTCCGTCTCCAGTTATGGGTTGAAATCTGCCAAAATTCGGTAAAAAAATCACACAATTAATAAATTATTATAACTAAAAATATATACTTTTAAAATTATGCAAAGATATAAAATTAATTTGTGTACAATAATATTTTCGAAAGTAATCGCAAGTAAACATGATTTTTAGCTTAATTTTTAATTAATTGGAATTCTAATTTAAAGCATATACTATTTACCCAGTTTCTCAGAAAGGTCTGTAAAGCGTTTACTCTCACTCTCTCTCTCTCTCACCTACACAAACACAAACACACATTTTAATTATTAGTAAATTTTAGGTTTTAATAATTCTATAATATTATGGAATTTGATTGCGGTGGGACCGTTCATAATATAATATATAATAAAATAACATATAATAAATAGATTCTAATACACAATAAATCGAACAAATATTCGGCTTTTAAGATAACACGGTTTTTATGTCTATAAGAATATGATGCTTAAATATAGTTTGTTGAAGAAATTATGATTAAACAAATTGTGCATAAGATATTTAATTGTGACTTAATTAAACCAAAACTGTATTTCCGGCGGACCAGCTAATCCCAAAAAATGGCTAATTTGAGAATAATAGAAAAGTTAATGAACAAATGTTGATTTTGTTTACAACAAGGTAAAGAAACAGCAATAATATGAAAAAAAATAAAATGTTTAAGAAATGTGATCACATTATATTAATTTTACCACAGGATGAAAATTAAATGTTTTGATAATTCGAATATGAATAATACAGAAAATAATTTGTTTTTTCTCAATTGTTAGCTTAAAATGGTTTAAAGTTCTTTTAAGAAGGACATCAAAAACACTTCACCACAGTTTTAGAAATATAATGAAAGGTCTGGTATTCTTTCAGAGAAAATTTCCGTAGTATTTCTTTTATGTGTTTAGAGAAACCACTCACAATTTTCGCCTCGACTTTCGCATATATTCGGTGTTAAATTAAATTTCGGAGTTCGGATTAAAGTTAGCTTTTTTTATCTTCATTGAATTGGCAATGCACCGCTCTCTTTTTCTTTCTTCGAAATTTTAAAAAATATCTTAAGAATGCTTAAAATCATTAATTCTTAATAGGTTTGCTGAAACATTGCAATTAAATCTCAAGGCAATAACGTCAACTTAAAAAAGTTATTGTTGATTTTATTCATTACATAGAAGAACCACAATACCTTTTAAAGATTAGCACTGGAACATAATATTTTTTATCTGAAAAAAAAAACCTAGCTATTAACAAGAATTTTAAATCCCATTATTATTTGAAATAATAATGCTAAAAGTGGATTGTATTGAAAAATTTTTGATGAAAAAAGAATGTTATAATTTTTTCTTATTTAAAAACTTTTAAAGACATTTTTTACTCATTGATCTTTAAATCTTCTGTTTCTTGATAACTGCTTTTCGTTTTGAAGAAATATGAATGTCTAATTGAGAAAATATTAACTTCCTCGAAGGAATATAAGATTAAAACTCTTAATGAGATTAAATTAATTTTTGCAATCAGATTTCTATATTTTAATAAGATTAGAACAAATTTGAAGAAAAAAAACTATTTTACGACATCCTTATGAAAAGCAAATAAAGAAATTTAAAACTTTCAGAGTCCGACTCAGATGAATGAAAATAACAAAGTTAAAATTAAATAATGACTTTTTTCAATGAAATTTGCGATTTGTTACCCAGATGGCATTCGTAAAATAAAAACCATTTGTTGAAATACGGAAAAAATGTCTTGAAGTTCTCATTTTTATATTTCATTCATAATTTTTTTGAATAAAAATGACAAAATTTGGAAATATAAATGCAGTGCCATAAACTATTGGTACATCTTTTTTTTTTAATTTCCCATTTTTTTTCTCAAATTAAAGCTGATCTTTCTTTCAAGCGGACCCATTTTGGATATCAAAGACTCATCTTGTTAATGCTAAGTGTACTTATTTATTCTCTTTCATGCTCATCTCTTTTGATATTTGTGCTATATTCAGTAATCTCTCAAACCATAGACGACTTTAACAAAATATTCCAATCAATAATCTTTATTATTGTATGGATTGTTTATATTATGATAACTTTGCTAAAATTAATACATATATATTACAAAAATAATCAGTTTTAATTACGATTTCTTTTTCGAATTATTGATTGATTTCAGACTAGAAGCAATCACCAATTAGGAACAAATGAATCGATTTTATGTTTAAGTATGAAACCCGCATTGTGTAATAGATCAAATATTAATGAAAAAATTAGACTTGAAATTATACATTCCTATTAATATTCCTTGTTCCCACAAAGGTTTGCATTCTTACAGACAGTTTTGCCTTTTTTGATTTACTATTTTTGTAAGAATGAAAAAAAATATATATATAAAGAAAAAATATGTACATTTTTTCAACATTATATTCTGAATATTTTGAAAGGGTCCAGATTTGTTTCTTTGATTACACTCTTATGTGTAAAAAACAGAACCTCTTTCTGAGAGCTCTTTACTAGCTAACTGAAAAAAAAAAAACGAGTTAATTTTTCTTTTATATATGTCATGTTCATGTTCTATTATCAATGAGTCAAGTATCTTTCAAATAAACAAACAAGAAGTTGAGTTTTTTTTATTTCAATGTTATTTTAATTTAGCATTTCTTATCAGTGAATATAATTATTTATCTATTTGTTTTATTTCGGTGGTATTTCAAATTTAATAAAAAATCAAAATTGGTCATTTTGTAACAGTTTTTCACAATCAGTATTTTCCCAGTATTTCCCATGGATCATACATAAAAATCACATTTTTTTCTTCCTTTTCATTCGTAGTCCAGTGCACTAACATCTATCATTATTAATGAATGCATCCGATCCAACGATTTTAAAACATACTTTATTTCTAGAAATAAAATATACTTTCAAAGCAAATATTTTTTTTTAAGTTAAGAATTACGACTCTGTTTAATTTTATATAGTCAGATAAAAAATAATATGAAAAGGAAATAAAAAATAAAAATATTCTGACTTGTAATTGGTCAAATAAAATACTTAAAGTTGTGCGACTGACTAAGAAAATTCATGAAGCCTCAATCATTAAAAATTAAATTAAAAAACTTTATGTCTCAAATCACTTCACATTTAGTTTCAAGGATGAACACAAAATATACCCAAGCATTTTGAGACAATGGAGAGCTTAAGAGTATTTTAATGAAAGTGCCGTTATAGAAATGATACATTTTATTACTTCGTTGGGTTATTTACTGCATAAAATATGTCGGAATAGGGCCAAATAAATATAAGAATAGCAAATAAATATAAGATAATTTTGGCAACTGTATTTACGATGCACTAGTTGTTATGACTTTGAACGTTATAACATTATGTCCAGGAATAGAATTTTTTGGCTCTTTTCCGATTTATGCTTGAAACTAGTTATATTGGAAAATAAAAAAGTGGATATTCTATATTTAACTGAATTTATAAAAAATTAAAAAAAATGAATTTATAAAAGCATTAAACATTGAGTGTGAGCAATATTAGTAGTTTAATGTGCATCAAGTCAACAAGTGTGTTCTCCTCATACTTTGTTCATCACGTCTGGAACGATTGATGCAACAGAAGCTTAAATCTTCTTAGGT
Organism: Argiope aurantia; assembly: GCA_026543865.1. NCBI lineage: Eukaryota > Metazoa > Arthropoda > Arachnida > Araneae > Araneidae > Argiope > Argiope aurantia. The sequence continues at coordinate 41,643 of JAPMOR010025680.1, forward strand.
AATACCAAAACTTTTTTAACTAATGAAGGATATGTACATATTCTGATAACACTGTATAGTTTCTAGAAGTTTCATTTTTAATCTCTGTATGTGTCTATAACTTCTTAATTGTCAAAAGACATATTTGTTGCTAAAGCATAACTTTAAAATGATGACTATTAAAATGAAAAAATTTTACTATGTCATAAAATTTTTTCACTCAAATTTTCTTATTTTCTTCATTTAACGAATAATTAATCTAGATAATTCACTGTAAATATTTAATACATTATTAAAATTTAAGAGAATTCTTAATTTACTTAAAATGAAGCAAATTTATTTCCAAAGCAATTGCTGAGATTCATTTATTAATATTTAAAGAGAATAAAGTTGAACATAAAGATATATATAAGTACATAAAAACATAGTAGTACAAAAAATAGTAAATAATAGTACAAAACACTAAAAACATAGTAGCTATATTTTCAAAGTAAATTACCATTTTTTTTTAAAATTTCAGAATTTAAAATGAAAGAATGCAATATAGGACACAAAATGTTTACCTGGACAACATATTCTAATGTCAGCTGACATTCATAAATTTTGTAAGTATTTTGTCCAACGTCTTCCTTTCCATTCAAATGCCTTTTGCAAGCTCATAATTGTTAGTAAACAGAAGGTGTAAGTAGCTCTAAAAAAATATTTTTTATTACATTCAGATATTAGCAAGAGATTTTAGTAGTTAGCAAGCAGGAAGCTTATTGTAAATTAGCATCTGAACCTCAAAAACTTTCTGGAGACATCAGTCAACACAGACAGCAACCATTGTCAAAGTGATAAGGTCGTTCCGCACCGTTTCATGACCCTGTTTCAAAAGGGTGAAGGAAGGAAGCATATGACATTTCGGTTGTTCGGCAGTTTTGTGGAATGAATAACCAGCCGTCGTGGTCGAATTGGGAATCAGAAAGTAATTATTCAGTCTGTATATCATTGTAAACAACTGAAATCGAGATATCAATTTTGAAATAGATAGTACTTTAACTATTTTCCTATGGAGATTAAAATTCCAGGTAACATATAATAACTTGTAAAAATTTTTTAACTCTTATCTTTCAAAAATTAGTAAATTAATTAATAAATTAAATCTTCCAAATTACACTTTATTACCATTATCCATTATTTTAGAATTGGTGAAAAGGAGATTTTTCATTTTACACCCGATGTATATGAATTGTTTTCAATTTTTCGCAGCAACTCATTTTAAATGGTAGACACATTTAAATAAACAATTTTATGTTACATAAGGCAAATTTCACTCTCCAGGAAAGACAATTTCTTTCCCAAAATTTACATCATTTAAAAGAAAGAAAGAAATAATAAAAGATAATAAATATGCGTTTTTATATATAAATAAAAATTTTTAGACATTAAATTGCCTTGTCGTGCACCTATGTGAATTATACTTAAATTACCATGGTAAATATTTTCAGAAATAACTAAAAATATATAAAATTATTACTAAGGAGGAAGGGTAAACATATATTTGACTAATATTATTCAACCACATTTCTTTTCTTTTCTTTTTCTTAGATTTCTTGATTTTTAATAAATCAGTATTCTGGATTTTGAAAATATTATTTGCTTTTTCAACAGGTTTTCTTGTTTTTATTGGTTTTTAGTATACAGAAAAACATAGTTCATTATGATGCATATTCTAGAAAGTATTTCCTAAAATTTGGTTGAAATTTAAATTTTCTTTTATAGTTCCAGAAAAGCGAGAAGAGGATTTTCCATTTGATAAAAAGAAATAAGGAGCCAGAATTAAATTAGTTGATTTCTGATCTGACAATTTTTTTAAAATTTATTAAAAGAAATTTAATAAATTTATATTATCTGTAATTTTAAATTTTTCATCGGGGATTCAGAGTGATTTTTTCAAAAAATGGCGTGCATCTTAATGCACTTAAATGCGCTGTTATTCTTGAAGAGATTAAAGAGTCATTTGAAGAATAAATTAACACATCATGACAGAACAGAACGCCGTCTCATACCTCCGTATCCGTGACCATTCTGGTCACTGAACGGTTTGGTAGGCCTGTTACGGGAATTTTATTTAATTACACATTATGACAAATGAGATTGATTTCATAAAAATATTTAATTGTTGATATCTTTTCCTTATATGGGTAAATAAGGACCATTTCTATGTGCTATAAGCTCCTTTTTAAATCCTTCTTTAATCCCAAATAAAATTTATTTAAAAATTTATATTTAGAAATGAATGATTGTCAGTATATTGTAGCATATTTATACACTGAATGATAATCACTAAATAACTTGTAGGAGCGGCAAATATTCTAAAAGGAATCTGATACAGACAGAAACGAAATATCCGAAATGCAACAGTAATGAGTTACAGCGTGTTGTTTGAGAATCGATAAAACGCTTGGTGGACGGAAAAGCCGTTATTCAACTATTATTCGCAGAGGGAATCAGATGAAAGATTTCAGAAATGCGGAGTTTGCAGAAATATATTTAACTTATGCAGCCGTTGATTGAAATAGGCGATTTCCTATACACTGACTACAGAATTGAATGAAATATATTCCAAATTACAGAAATTCGAATGCATGCATTGAAGTTTATACTTTCTAGACGGGCTTCACTCATGGATGAATGACATCTGAAGTGGAAGAGATGGCGTTTCGTCAAGTAGATGACAAATCCACTTACTAGTATATAAGGAACAGTTCATTTATGCGTTCTGCCCTAAACCGATACTTTCTAATCTCCAATTATCTTCTAATATTTTATGCGCTATTTAATTATTTGACTCATTAACTAAAATGAAAAAGCAATGAAAATTTCTACTGAAGCAAGATAATTGCACATAAAAGAATACTTTTGTTTAATAGTATCGGCAAAAATTATAAATAACACATTTTGTCCTGCATTTTTTCTTCCTTATTTCCACGCATACATTACTTAACAGTCGGAGTTATTAAAATGGTCATGGTAAATCATTTGCATTTACAAAATCTTCCATCTTACTGTTCCAAAGAATGCTTATGGGGAGACGATTTTTCTGGGTAGAGCTATTACAGATTTCTTATAAAAGCTCTCTAATTCGATACAATTGTATTTTTTTAGTCGGTATTGAAGCATGCGCTTGATTTTTTTAAAGTTTATTTAGCTTGCTATAAATATACAAATTCGGTACAGAATTATAATATTTAATTGAAATATTAAACATTATTGATATGTGATATTTTTGTCTCAGTATTTCGTTTGTGCAATTTTCAATTTTATTATTTGATTTTTTATCGCAATGCCAAACCATTGTAGCTGATAATATTTTCCCATGATTTTTGTATAGTTGTGTCTTTTTTAATACCGTATTTCAAAGAATTTAATCTTTTTCATTGTAAAAATTCAATCAAAATCCATTCTTTGCCGAGTTATAATAATGGTGTCGATTTAGGGCTAGTACCATACGTACTAGTTTCTTAGGTAACACTAGTTTCATAATAATGTGCTTGTTTCTATTATACTAGTACTGCTATACAAGTTAATAACGTGTTTAATAAATATTAGTATCATAATGTGTTATTATTAAATTTATTTTGGTATCCATATTTTTTGCCTATTCTTAAAATTTTACAACCTTCAAATACTATTTAAATTTTGTTAAACTATATATTTTCCATTAATTTACCAGTATCTAATATAAATTTTACTGGAGATTTCAATTAATCCCTTTATTTTTGCTTACTCATCACACTTATGATAGAGTATTTTTCTTCTAGAAAGTCTATTGCCGCTTTAAAAGGAAAAAGAGTTGAGTTATAATTTTTGAGTGTTTAATAAGTATAAATATAGCCTTATTTTTTGAGATAAAAAAATCCACATTATTTTTGAGTTTCTTGCAAATTTTATTGCTGAAACAAAGGACGGTCCTTAGATGGATGTGTAGATTGAAAAATTGGTCAAAATTAAGCGGCATAAACTAAAGCAAAGACATATACTACATAATGACATACAGACAAAATGGTGTAAATACTGTAATCAAGATGCAAAGACGTTAGGCAAATAAGTTCACAGGAAAAACTACGATAAAATATATGTAAATAATTCAATACTATAAAAATTAAATGTTAATATTCATTTATTATTCGTTTGATAAGATCTCGTCTCGCCTGTTTTAAATTTTTAAAGAAATACTGATATTTTACCATATTATTACAAAACCTTCCACAAGTGTAATTGACGGCGATTATTACTTTTTTTATTTATAGAATTTTTCTGAACAAAATGAATGAATATCATTAGGAATTTTAACAAAGAATAATGAGATCTTGGACGGAAATTCTAGTTATTGATGTTTTAGTCAATGGTTTATACAATTATCAAAACCTCAAAATCTCATCTCACCAAAATCCTGACTAATTCTCATGAGTGCTATTTGTCAGACACAAAAACGCAATTTTAAATAATTATATTTCATGATCCAGGAACCGTTAAAACCTTAATTGAAAAGCTTTTTTATGACAAAATATATTATTTTGAAAATGTAGCAAAATATAAAATTCCAAAAAATGACATATTAATGAAACTAGGTATTTTACTAAACTCAAAAAAAAAAAAAAAAAAAAAAAAAAAAAAAAAAAAAAAAAAAAAAGATCGATCGAAATTGTAATGAAAGGTTTGTTTTCTTCTCTAGAGCCCTAACTTTCATTTCTTTCAGTTATTGATTTACGACATTTGATCTTTCCTCGGGCTTTAAAAAAAAGGAAAAAGAGAAAACTTCGAGTATTTGAATTTCTAGAAAATCTAAAAGTTATAGCTAAAATCTAAAAGTTAA
>JAPMOR010025684.1:0-11190 GCA_026543865.1 Argiope aurantia
AAAAAGATTCCAAATAGGTTGCTTGAAATTGAATTCTAGATAGATTATCTTGATCTGATTCCATCCATAAAAAGAAAGGTTGAAAAAATACCCCCCCCCCTTTTTTTAAATTAAAATCTGAAGAAGATTTAAATCATTTACCTTTGCTCGAAATGAAGCAGCTCTGACAAATTTTGTATTTTTTAAAATTAAACAATCTTTAGAAGGGATGTTATAATTTATCTTTTTTTTTCCTTGACTGTGTTGATAATTATCGTTTGTACTTAGTAAAAGATTAAAATATAAAACGTTAAAAAATCAATAAATAATAAAATCTCCTGAAAATTTTCGAAATGACGAAGTTCACATCTCCTAATATCAATCAGATAGATAAAATTCCAATTCCTCAAGCTTTAAGCTTTTATTTTTTTAGTATCAAGAATATGAATAAATCTGATGTTTTTACTCGATCTTTTTTACTTCCTGATATATTATAATTCAGAAATCTTGGACATTCTGGACCCCCATCAAATTACAATATTTTAACATTTTCAGAATTTAATCAACGATTAATAGATTCATTTTAATTACACTGTTTATTATATGTAAAATAAGCCATCTGATAACGGATATAAGAAAAAGAAATTACAACTGTTAATTTTAAACATTATTTAAATCCTATATATTTAATAAGTTATTGATGGATAGAATTTTTTAAAACCAAATTTTGAATAATAAATTCAATTTATGTTAGAAAATATGATCTGTTTAAAATATAAGTTAAAATAGTAATTTAAACACTAGCAACATTATGACAGCATGGATACACAGTTAACTCACACTTTTTGTTTCGATTTTTGCAAAGCTAATCTATATAATTTCGATTAAGTTAAATTAATTCACATGAAACGTGAGTATACAACTTTCTGCTTGACATTTTTCAGCAGCACGCAAAATGTCATGATAAAATAAGTTATTTCTGTTTTAAGATATGCTATCTATCTAAAAAAAATGAAAAAGAATTCTTGAAGGAGTGAATAAAAATCAACGCTTTTTTTTCTTTTTTTAGAAAAGGAGGGAGGGGGAAGAATATTCTTTCATTATATTTCTTTTTCTTATTACATGAATCTTGTTCTAAAAATGTTTTTTATAATGGTAAATGGTAAAAATGGATTTTATCAACAAGAAACAAACTTGATTAAACAACTAAAAATAAGATTTGACATAAGTTAAAAATATTTATAGAAATTTTTCGTGCATGAAGTTTGTTAATCCCTTTGAAAAGAATTAAAATAAAATAAAAGAAAATACATACATATACAATATAATCATCATTCTTTTATAGATTAAAATAGTTTTTGAAAGAAAAAATATTTCTTTCCACTTAAAAATATTATGGTAAAGAATGTTATTTATTTTATATTTAAATACTATTATATTCCAATTCAAGCACTGAATATGCATTTAATTTTAGAATTTTTCTAAATTTTTGTTTGGTTAAAATAGGGATTTCGTTTTAAAGAATAAATTTAAAATAATCAAAGCTGATATGTTTATTCGAAAGTCCTATTCTAAAAGAATGTTTGTTGTTCAACAGCTGTTTTTAAAACTATCTTGTATTTTAAAAGTAATACATTCAAATTTATCAGAGTTTCGATAACTGTCATGAAAAAAAACTCAGCAAAATCAAAAAAATAATTCAAAAGCTATTAATATTCGCTATGCCAGGAATGCCTTTATGATTGGTGATAACACCGAAGTAATTTTGCCTTTAAGAATCAATAGATGACATAATTTACAAGATGGCAAAAAGAGCCATATACAAACGCATAATGAATTAATACTCTTAATTAATAGAACAATTAATTTATAAGCATAAAACTAATTAATTTATCAATCTGAATAATGCAAATAATTACTTTTTTAAATATTTGATTTCATTATTAACAAATAATAATTTGAATTTGAGAGAGTTAAAAATAAAAATTGAATGGCAACATCATCCAATTTTTATTATTTTTGAAAAAAGTGTTAATTTTCAATAAAAATAATATTGTTCAGGAGTTTGCTTACAAAATTATATTAATTTTCCAAGTTCTGTATTTGACTGAAAAATCTTAAACCAAAACTAAATTAAAGAACTAAATAAAGATCAATAATTATAATGTTTTTATATAATTTTAATATTTTTTTTAAATAATCGTTTTACCTTTTCAAAGAAAGTGTGAAAAATAAAGTTTCAAAGTAAGTGAATGTTTTTGTGTGCACATTCCTTTGTTTCTTATCTTTCCCACATATGTTCCTTTGTTTCCTAATATTTTATTATATGACCTATAAAATTAATTCTCTCCAATTCAGTTACTAGGAATGTTTTCATAACACTGTAAATGGTTAAAAATGATTGATATTCACAAAAGCATTTGTTAACATTTATGTTAAATTTCTTTCTATTCTGCTTTGTTTAGATGCTCTATATGAGTTAATTTTCAACAACAAAAACTATATCTAATATATTTTAAAGAAACTTATTTATTTTAATTTAACTTAAAATATATTAAATCTAGATATTATAAGTATTTAATAAACACAAAATAGTTTTTATTATCAATTAGTTTTATTCTGTCATCTCAATCAATTGAACGCTTCAAACCTTTACTTTTAAAATACGAAACAGTTCATTTCGGTAACTGTTTTATTGAAATCAAACAGTTATAAAGATAAATTGAAGTTTGTATTAGATACTAGACTGAATATAAGAATAAAAATATCTTTTTTTAGTTCGTGAATCTTAGTTTCATAGCCACAATAAAGCACACACGTAAGAAGTGTACTAAATATCGTTACAAAACATGTGAACATAAATTCAAAATTAAAATAAAAAAGTATTTAAAATATGCTTAAAAATATTTATAAAAATTTATTTGCATTAGAGAAGAAATATACTGATGTAAAATTAACGTCAATGGATAGCTTACTTCTTGATTTATTTATTGAAATTTAAAGTTGTATATGTAAGAAGGTTTTTGTGAAATAGTATATCCCTATTAAATTAAAAACTTTAAGAGTCTGTTTCATTTTTAATCAAAAATCTGGAAGAATTTCTGCTTAGTGAGAACTTGTTACATAAAGAGAATTACTTGGCAAATGGGTAAACTCTAAATCAAATGGCCTGTCTTTTAAAACTTTCTGAACAATTGTTTCCATCGTGCAAGTAGCATATCAGTCTACAGTCATCATCGTGATAAAACAATTTCTATGTGATATATTTCTCTCGAAATATTGGATCTATATTCTCATTAATAGCAAAAGAATTTAACGCTTCGCATATCATCAGAATAATAAAAATGAACCATGTTGCATTAGTTTCGTTAACCATAGAGAGCGCAATGTTCATAATCCTACTGCTATGAGAAGGCGAATGGAACTACCGAGAATCATTGGATCGTAAGAAAAGCATTTATTGGTGGGAACATCAACCAGGAATTTTCAAACTTGAGAGAAACTCTCTGAGTGTGAGAATTTTTTTGTGTTCTTTTTAAAAACCCTAAAGGCAAAATATTTTAATGATATTTATAAAATGTGAAAATACTATCTGATGTTTTCTTTTTAGATTTAAGATAACGCCATATTGTAAATGAATTAAGCTTATCAATCAATAGATTTTCTTATATTGGCAAAATTGACAAGGAAATACATTACAATTGTTATTAGAAATTATTTTTTTGTTAGTAAATAAATGTTGAACAAGAATTTACAAAAATAAAGTGCATTTAAAGGTATACCAATATCATCCAATCCTGTGATGTATTGCTTTTGAAATTTTTGCTTGAAAAACTCGTTGATTATTGCAGCCTAAATTATTAAATAAATGTTAGACAAGAATTTACAAAAATAAAGTGCATTTAAAGGTATACCAATATCATCCAATCATGTGATGTATTGCTATTGAAATTTTTGCTTGAAAAACTCGTTGATTATTGCAGCCTAAATTATTATTAAACTTACACCAAGAATTGAAAAGAAATTTGCGTGGATTTTGAAAAAGATAAAACATAAAATAATGTTTTGTACTTTGGAAGAGCATATTCGCATTTTGATCTATAAACTGTTGAATTATGATGAGAAAGCTTAGAGTTTTGATATAATATTAAAGATCGACAGATGTTTAATATTATCGATGAAACATTGAAAAATTCAGTTTGGAATATAAGGAAATTTCATAATACTAGCCTCCTTTGGCTACCAGTTTATTCGCCCAAATTATTGAATTTTTAGAAAGTTAAATATTTTATGGGACACATTTCAACGCCTTTCACCTTGTTATTTCATACAATTAAAAAACATGATTTCGATTGAATCAGCTATTGCATTGTAAAAAAAAAAGTGTATATCTATTACGAATGAAAAGCGGAAGTGAAATTCCTACTGCAGAGTTAATGATGGAAAAAAAACATGCGATTGAATGTTTTGAAGACGAGTTCGAATTCCATCACAGAATTTAAAAACATTATTAAATATAGTACACCAAATTGAATTTAAAATATCATTAAAATTAAGGGCGAAATTCTTTTAAAATTGATATTAAAAAGACAATTTTGAGTCTTAATGCCCTGAATATTTTTGTAACATAATTGTTTTGGAAGATATAAACATCAATTTCTTTAGGCAAGCCATTACTATTTTGCGCTCGATTAAACTTTCTGCTTGAATTCTATGTCTTGATTTCTTTTAATAATTTTTTCCTCTAATTAAATGTACTCTTTTGATGACACCGCGAACTGTCTCCAGAGAACTTTTAATAAATTTTGCAGCTCCATTAATTAGTTACACGAAGCGTTGAAAACGTTCAGTGAAGCAGTCTGAAATTCGTATTATGTTTTGTTTACATTTGATTGTTGCCATTAGACAATAAATTGCGAGTGATTTCTGTATCACATAGGTTAGCGAAATACAAACCGTAAGAATCTTAAGGTGAATCTTTTGACAATGAGCAATCATTCAGAAATTTATTCCATGATTTGCCTTTATTGCATGTTAAGCGGGCCGCATTGGCCTGGTGGTAAGATCTCGGTTTTGGAACCGGAGGTGTTACAGGTTCGAGATCCGATTCCACGTAAGAATCATTTTATAAGCGCGTCTAGCACACGTTAAAACCGTCGGAACCAAACATCCACCTCATGGTGTGGAAGTCTTTGGAGAGGGCGTACCAGCTCAGGTATTGTCCACGCCATCTGACTACGGTTCAAAATTATGAGATTCGTCGCAAAATATCTCTAGTGTTGCTTTAAAACGGCACGTTAATATAGCTAAACCAAACCACACTATTGCACGTTAAATCTATCTTAGCCAAATGTCCATCCATTGGTGAGACATGGAATTTTGACGAGTGAAGAGATGGCTCAGGTGTCGTCCACTTCATCTCACCACTGTTCAAAATAGCGATGTCTGACCCAAAACAGTCCTCGTATTGCACGTTGTAAATGTGTGTATATTCTCCGTTTCTGCTTACCGCCATCTTCATCGTCTTTGCCCTACTTCTTAGAGATTTTTCTTTAATTAAATCTTCTCGGTGAATTTATAGCCACATAATGTTTCCACTTGTTTGATTAAATAATAATTTGACGATGTTTTCTGTGAGAAAGTTACTACAGGAAGTCAGTTGAGTTTCATTCTTATGATTTAGTTTCCCCCTTGTCATTCAGGGGGCCGCGGTGGCCTGATGGTAAAGCTTCAGGTTCGAAACCCGATTCCACCGAAGAACCGTCGTGTAAGTTGGTCTGGTGCACGTTAAATCCGACAGGCCAAACATCCAACCACTGGTGTGGTGTGGAAGTTTGGAGAGTGGAGTATCAGCTCAGGTGCCGTCCTCGTTATCTGCCACTGTTCAAAATTACGAGATCCGTCCCATAATAGCTCTAGCGTTGCTTTAAAATGGGTTGCTAATATCATTAAAACTAAAAAAAACTACCACCCTCTGTCATTCTGTTGTAAAGTTGAATCATAGCTGGAAAAGTAATTTTGATCATTAATATTTCTTGTTTGGGAATTGAGATGCACAACAGTAGCATCAACATTGGAAGTCTCATCGGGATTTAATACCTGAAAATCGCACCTTTTTTGCTAGGTAACATATCGAAAAAGTCAATACATATTTAAAATATATCAAAACTATATCAAACGTCATTGAAAAGTGGTTCTTTACGAAAAATGTTTATTAAATACAATTTATTTAAAAGTAATAATAAAGTTTTTTAAAGAACTAACTGAAAGGCATTTAAATTTTTATTCATTCTTTCTAGATTTTTTGTTTCAAAATAGCAAATTACAAAAAAGCTTCCATATTACTTATAGAAATACTCTGTTTATAACTTTGTTTATTTTGAAAATAAATAGATAAACACATATTTTTTTTAATTAATATTTGTAGTAGATGTAGCATTTTAAATAGTCATTACATTGTATTTATATGAGAAACATCCTTGGCAAAATTATTGAGCCCAAAACCAAAGAAGATCCAAAAGCAGTAGACCTGAACTATGTGGTAATGATCAAAAATTGATACAAGTAAGTTAATCGCATGGATGAAGATTATAATAAAAATTCCCTATTATCTTCCCTTTACAATAGTTTTAGGAAACCTTGACATATGTAAGCAGGTAAAATCTTTTTGTATCATTAAATATGGACAGGAAAAGATTACAAGGAAAGAGCCCGATGTTCTATTGAAATCTTTTGAGATTTTCCTCCAAATCGGGTGAAAAAAAATAAAGAAAAGAAAAGAGAGATCCGAGGGAAAAGACAGAAAAATAAATTTAATAATGAAACAAGGCTCTTTTTTATTTTTCTTTACAGCTACAGTTTCTTTTCTCTGTGAGTTAGGCAATAAAAAAAGGATTACGATTTTTAATAATCTAAAACTGGTTTTTCTTTGATATTATTTTTTAAATAAAATTTACTCTAACAATTAACTTGTAAATGATTTTCCTTATTTTAAATAAAATGCATGGGCTGATTTTCCAATTTATTTTACTGTTATTAAATAAGTAGAATATATATTTTATTAAGACACTGCGTACGGCGCTCAACGTGCTCCAAAGGTATAACACCTTTTTGAAAGCTCTAGAAGCTTGCTTGGCAAGCAATAGGATGCATATATGCATATTTTTAATTTGCATTTGGTATTATATTTACATAAATATTACTGTATATTTTATACATATATTTATTATATAAGATTTTTTCTTACAGTGACTATTATTTATCTCACAGACTTGAATAATGCTTTAGAATGTGATATTTGGTAAAGCATATTTCCGTGTGTAATGGTGTTCGGAACAATTTTCAGATATCTTGTTTTAAGACGTTAAGGACAGCTCACAAATTTTCGCGTGTTTCGTCTCCCATCTGTTAGGCATTACTCACGAGTTCTCTCGTGTTAATTGTCCCGTCTGTTATTGCTTAAATAAAAGGTTATGATGATTTTAGAACGTACAAGTTTACACCAAAACGTGCTGTCCCAGGCGTGTCTTACAGGTTTCTTTGCGGTCCTTAATGCCTCTGGTTGGTTATGCATCGATTTAGCCGAAAAACTAAAACGAGATATCCCTCGACCTGGTCACAACGTTCGGTCTGCTATAAACAAGAAATCTCATGACCCCTACGCGATGTGTTAACATTTAAACAATAATGATATATTTGTAAAATCTAATATTTTTTATTATAGATATGAAGCGATAAATTGACCTTTGTTTGAAGTTTAAATTTGTTTAATGTGTAGTAAACGGAAATAAAGGATATTTTATTTTTACATATTATTCCGCACGTAAGGAAGCATTTTTACTTTAATTTTATTTAGAAATGTGCTCGATATCAACAAATAATTTATTTATTATTCCAACTTTATGTGAATAAGTATTGAAGATTAATAATTTAGCAAATTTTAGTTGTTCTCGCGCACTAAAACTTGTTAATAAAATTAACTTTATTTGATGTCTTAGTACGTATTGTGTTCTTTCTTCTTTGTTTCTACGATATCTAAATTTTAATTCATTTTTATTATTAAAAAGTAGAAAAAAATTTGAACTATGGATTTATTATTGTTCCTATTACAAAAACATACGATGAATTTTATTTTATATATTAGTTTTACCCAGAAAAATATTGAAATTTTTTTTTATATTTCAATTTATTTTTATTTGTAGTAAGTAAGAGATAGCAGGCATATAATTTTAAATACCAAAAAAAGAATGTTTTCTTTAATTTGAGTAAGTCAATATGTAATAGTACCAAAATTTTTTTTATGCATTAAATAATTCAACCTCAAACCAAAAAAAAAAAAAAAAAAACGAAACTTATAAAATCAGATTTATAAACCTTCATATAATTCAAAATTATGCACATATATAAATAAATTCTACTTTTTCCATATTCAGGTTGTTCTTTAAATCAATATAAAGAAATAATTTTTTTATTACAAACGTAAAAATACTCATATGACCGAAAATATTATTTTCAAAACAATAAAATTAGAATAATTTGGGAAAATACTTATTTTCATTTAAAAAAGTAACAAATTATTAAGTTGAAAAATATTATTTGGTATATGCAATTCACAATTGAAAATATTCTAATAAAAAGAAAATAACATTAAAAATTTGTTATTCAGAAAAAAAATTAAATATTTTTTAAATCATAATTTTATTTCTTAATATTTCTGAAATCAAACATTGAGATACTAAATTCGTGGAAAATAATGGAATGAACTTAATTTAATGTAATACACACTTTCAAGAGAATTTTATTTCTTCTTTTTGCTTCAGTGATTCTTTTTTTTTTCCAAATCAATTTTTTTCGATTTCTGCTTATTCAAGAGTAAACATACTTCTTTCGTTTAGATCCATAAGGTTAAATTCAAACTCTCTTAGTTTCAGATTTAAGAATATGGCATTCTTTTATCTTCAAATCTCAAACATGACTTAAATATTCTTTCTTATCAACTGTTTTCAGAAAATGCACGTCAGAAGCAATTGAATTGTGTACAGTCTTCAGCCCAGAAAGAAACAATTACTACCGCTTTATTTTTAAACCCACTTTGAAGTTTGTCTCAACGTGAATATAATAATTTTCAATAAAATATTCCAACTGAGAAGATTCCAAAACTAAATTGGCGCGGCCCATTTCGAATGTAACAACTGAAGATGAATTAATTTCTCCAATTTTACATCAACGTACAGTAAAAAAAATTTGAAACGAAAGTCATTAATTTGGTTTGTTATGACAACGCGATTTTCGTGCAGCATTTTTAACCAACAACGCTTTATTTATTTATTCAAAGCTTTTTATATTTATTTAAAAAATACATGGTCAAAAACAACGTTTATACAAGTGTGCTGTTTTTTTTATTTTCACTACATAATTTGGTTTGTTATGAAGCGCTTTTCTTGCAACTTTTTTAACCAATGACGTTTCTTTTTTTATTCAAAGTTTTTCATATTTATTTTTAAAAATACATGGTCAAAAACATAGCGTTTTATTAAAGTGAAGTTTTGCATATAAACTTTAATCTTACAAATATTCGACTGAATATTTTAGGAAAGATTTTGAAAAAGCATTAATATTAAACTTAATACTGCTTAGAGTTTTCATTTCAAAAGGAATCTGTTGAAGTCTTAAAAGTTTGTTCTCAAGTGCATCGTACGTACCTAGTAAATGTTTATTAATCCGCACATTTCTAGATGAAGAAAATTAGTCGAAAACTGGTTAAATTATCGGAAGAAAAGTGACGCCCGGGAAATTAATCTCTTAACAACCGAAAGTTGACGAAGAGAGGTGATTGAATGGTTCGAAATGATGGATAAGCTTTTAAAAGCGATGGAATTTTCATGCTTCGCCAGATTCTCAAATCCTAGCAAAAGCTTTTTTTTTCATTGGGAACGGTATCCGGAGAACTTTTTTGAAAGGAATAATGAGTTAAAGCGAGGTGAACTTGAAAAAAAAGGGGCCATATAGGAAGTTAAAAGAAGAAAGGATAGGTCAAGTAAATCAACAAAAAATTGGATTTATGTGAAAACAAACAAAAAGTTTTATTTCTAAAAAATTATTCTTATTAAGAATAATATGAATTATAAGCCATAATAATTTTCCGCAAATAAATGTTTTTGATATTTTTACAAGACAGAATGGTAATGTGCATACAAACACACTTAATGTCTGGAAATGGATGCAACATTTTCCTTTAAGATTCTCAACATATATACTAAAAAAATCGTAAGGGCAGTGCCTTTCTGGATATCTTTAAAATTTAATGAAGAAAATTAGACAAGTTCTTGTTTCTTTTGATGGATTTAGCCCAACATTTGATATATTTTTTATAATTTTGGAATTTTTTTTATCTTTTTATAAACTGCGTTTTTAAATTATCATGTTTATATAAACGCGAACACATGCATAATTACAGAAATATTTCTGTACAAACCCTTATTTTTGAACGTATTACGTGTTAATGGGATATTTTAGCTTCCTCTTAGAGAATTTTCTAAATCGTCTTGAAATGTGAGAAATCCTGAATTGTTTGAAAGTCGCTTTCTATCATTTTCCATTGGAAATGTGGATTAAATTTCTGGAATCATAATCATAGTTTCAATGTCAAACCTAAAAAATTTTCTTTTCTCGTTTTATAAGAATCTCCCTCCCTGAAGAAAGCATGTCAAATTCATCAAAATTTCGAAAATATATTAAGCATTTTGATCATTACAATATTTTTCCATGAATCTAAAATGTGTGGCAAGTGTTGATAGAAATATTATACTGTTATACACTTTTTTGAACATAAATGATAGTAGCGTAAATGCATGTGTATATCTGTGTGTACAACCTTTTCTATTCCAAGGTGTTTTGGAATAGAAAAAAGTTGGAATATGGTTTTATATTTTTATTGCACTTCAGAGTATCAAAGATACATTAAATATTTTGGTTAAATACACAGTTTATAGTTGAAAATAACTTTATAATTTTTCTATAATTTTATTTAACAATCATTAATTCGAAAGATAATGCAAGTTATTAAACACGTGACTAATGCTTCTTTTAAAGGAAGTTCAGAACCAAAGGTAAAGTGAGTTTTTTTTCCTTATTCCTTGAAATGTTTTCTTTTTTAGACTTTAATTACTTTTATCCCTTTTTTTCTAGTGTTTTTTCCATTTATGAATACTT
>JAPMOR010025690.1:1560-14771 GCA_026543865.1 Argiope aurantia
GTATTGGCGTCAAATTTTCTAAAAGGTTCATATGAGCTTGGATAATTATAATTTTTGTCGCCATATTTGTCCATAAGGAGTTTTTAATAGATTCATATGCATCGACAATAATACTTATACCATTCGTTTCTTCTTGCAAATAACCTCTTAAAAAATGCTTATCAATAACGGAATGATTTGGATTAGCATCTACGGAAGATAGAAACTCTTCCACAAACTTTGCCATTGTTCTACATCACCTTTAAATTGTTCCAGCTTGATTGTAGGCAAATTAACTGAATAAGATTGAATAATACGCATTGTAATATAAGGATTTAAATTCATCGTCAAATTGTCCTTATTAATAGCCGAAGAAGTAACGTTGTTCGTAGTCGGCGCTAATTTATTTTGAATAATTTTTTTGAGTTTCAAAAATGGCGAATTCAGCATTATCCGTATATCTTTCACACTGTAAAATATCGTTTTCGCATTCTTCATCAGAAGATAAATTATTTATTTCGTTATATGTTATGATCATTTCATTTAAGGCAGTTATTCAGCGATTACGAATATATTTAACACATCTCCAATTGAAAAATCATCTTTGATGTTACTTATTTCAGCAGACAAACGAGTAATATTACTTCGAATAGTTTTCCGTTTCCGTTTAAGTTGCGCCATTTTGTCTTATTTACATCAGGCTTCGCCTTTGCTGCAATTCGAAGAATAAGCACAAAAATTCAGTAAGAAAGTAAACTTGCTGATATTTCGTAAAACAACAGGAAGTATAAATTCAAGGTCCTGATTCACATAGAGTTTTCGGCACCATATATTGAGAGACGTTAGTATAACACATATTTATTTTCTTCACGATACGTAGACATTAGGAAGGAATGAAGGTGTGTTCTCCGGCGTATGCTCCAGAATCGAAGTTCTTAGATTTTAGCGGGTTAACAATAATCGAAATTTACGAATACACAACAATTACAATTTAAAAATAGTTTCTAGAATAACAACCAAAACGGGTGATGCCATTCAAGCTAAAAGTAATTATACTAAATTATTTGCTTGCTTGCCACAACATCATGTATGTTTATCACAACAGTAAAACAAAGAACTAGTTTACCTATATCATTAAAATTTTCCGTGTTCTTAGGATCAAGCGACCATTATAATCATTTGCATGCAAGAAGCATTACGTTTGATAAAAATTATTCTTTGTAATCTTTAGTTTATTTTATGTAGGTCAATAAAAATATGTATCCTCTTCACTGTGTTATATTTATTGTCTGCGTTTGATGTCTATTTATTCATACTATTTTTGATATCTTATTTCATTTTACTTCTCATTTTAGGCTTTAATTTTTTGATATAACAAATTCATATTACAATTCATTTTCGCAATTTCTTATTCCAGTAATTTCATTATTAATTCTGGAATTATATGATTTAACATATCTTTTGTTAAACCATAATTTAATTGTTTTACAATGTTTAAATTTCGTTTAATTTAAGTCTTAAGATGATAGTATACTCATTTTTAAATACTTTGTATAAGAAAAATTGAAGCGTAACATTTATTTTTTAACCTCAGGTGTTTCGGTAGATCCCTCACACGGATTGAATCTTTTTTTCGTCGCGTTTTAAAACAGCTCGAAAAGTTGGCTTTTTTTTTCTTTTTTTTTTTTTTTTTTTTTTTTTGATTTAGAAATGTAATCAGCTGATGAGACGATATTCGCTTTAGTAAAGTCCGTCACAACATGTATTATATTTGATCGCAAATTTGGTAATGCACAATACACACACAATATCATATCAACATAATCAGTTCTCGAATTCATAATCCTCAAGTCCCAAAAGGAAGGCTTCGCTAAAAGACTTAAAAAATCCTATTGACCTAATTGTTGGAAACCAATTTGTATTTTATATCAGTAAATATAAAGAGTTGGCATTATTGCTTCTAATATTTTTTTTTTAAATTCTAGACAGTTGAAATTTTAAATTAAGTAAGAACAATTGAACACTTATATACACCAAATTTGGCATATATATACCTTTAAAGGTGGGAATGTACACATTTTAAAATTTTAATTAGAATTAAAAATGAAGTTGAATTTTGACGTCTTTTGCCAAACAGAATATATACCAGAATTCTCCATAATTTGAAATTGAAAGGAGTCCAAATATAAGTAGTTTTTCAGAGCTAGAAGAAAATGAGCATAGAGAAGTTTTTAAAAGTATCGCATTTAAATCTGTGTGATAAAATACATATTAATTCGATAAAATCTGACCAACTCCTTAAGTGATATAAATCTTAATCAAGGTATATGAAACGATATATGAATACAAACTGTACGCTTTAGATAGTTAAGTCTTAAAATACGAGACAAAATTCAGTATAATTGTAAAGGATTGTAACAATTTTAAAAGTAAATTTTTACCCTCACATATTTAAAAAAATACTTTTTCTATGAAATAAAACGATAAAAATGTTCGAATGAAACAACTTTATTAATGTGAAAAACGGGCAATCGAACAATGCAGTAAAAGAGATTTAATATTTCAACAACAAAAAACTGTGCTTCAGTAATTTTTAAGGATTTACTTAAATTTTAAAAATTGCCTTGAGAAAATGGAATTACAGAAATGCCTATTATTTGAAGTGACAGATGGTGAAAAATAGTTTTTGTGTTACGATGTGCTACAAAATTATTGATAAAAAAAATAAAAAAACGTTTTATCTCAGTTTTCGCAACAAGCAAATCAAATTCTAAGGAACATGCCAATGACAATTCATACGAATCTGCCACGAGGTTTGGAATTATATAAGGTTTATTTAAATAATATATATATATATATATATGCGTGTGCGAGCTCGTGCATTGTCCAGACTTGGCCCAAGTTTACTTTGAAAAATACCAATACGCATCTAGGTTCAATTTTTTCTTAATATTTCAATAATTTATTAAAAATTTTGAGAAATTTTGACAGCGTTCACCGCAAAAATATTTTTAAATCATTTCAAAAATTATCTTTTCAATTACTTTAATTTTTCTGTCGTATAATTTTTTCACCTATGTTTTAAACGTAATTTACAATATATTGCATATCTGAAATAAAACTCAAAATCATTTTCATTGATGCAACAAATATTGGATTTTTTTTCAGATTGTTTACTATGAAAATATAAACACGGTTTATTTTTCCATGATGAGTAGCTTTCTATATTATATTCCCAGATTTTGCAGCTTATAACCCCGCATATTAAATAAAAAATTGATTAGTACCTCTGCAACAATTAAGAGCAAACAATAAAAGATTAAATAAATTAATTCGGAGAATACAGAGGACCCTTTCCGTTTCTAACATTCCTAAGCAACTTAATAACAAATGCACTGAAACAGTCTCGCTGACCCCGATATGAATAATAATAAGTCTGAATTTTACTGCAAGGTTAAACAGTTTCACAATTGAACAGTTAAGGCTAAAATCCAACATTAAATAAATGAATAAATTCAAGAATTACAGAAGGCCCGTTCCGTATCTAACATTCCTAAGCAATTTAATAACAAGCACGCCGATACTATCTCACTGACAACGATATGAATAATAATAATAATAATAAAATCGAATTTTACCGCATGTTGAACCTTTTCAGAATTGTTTTAAAATTCATTTAACCAACCCCAACCCTGATTCCATTTCATATTATGCCGCGGACTCGAGAATGTGAAAATTTCATCAGGATTGCTAACTAGACAATTTCACTTCAAAAGTCCAATCAACACAATATTCAGAAAATTCGTTTGTAGCCAAAGCAAATCAACAATCGTGAAAATTAAATGCTATTAAATAAGGAATATCCACAATATCGAAAACCAATACTAGGCACTCGAGGTTTCCTTTACAACTAGAAACTGTTTTCCCCTAAATTTTGACAATGCAAGTTCTGTAAACAAGTAGTTGCCTGTTCCTTGCAATAAATAACTAACTACCTGCAGAATTTAACATTTTTTACTATAATTACTTTTTGATAGATAGTTTCTTTTTGAATTTAATTGTTCTATTCTATACAATCATACTCGAGAATAAGCACGCTACAGTGCACCGAACCTAGACGTACACAACACATTATTTTGGCAATAATGAGTAATCAACAATTCCGTGCTATTTTTTTAAATTATACTTTGCGATAGTAATTTAACCGACGTTTGATTTTTTTTAGATTAAAATATGAAAGCAACTGAGGGGTCCGTATTACATTTCGAGCAAGCAAACGTATCAACAAACAGCTACGAGCCCCGCAGTTGCTAAAGAAATCAATTTGTAGATTTTGATAACCTTTCAGTCATGAGTTTCCTGAAAAAAATGTTTTAAAATTATATTGCTATTTATATTTTTTTTACTAGTGACTTTAGGTGCCCAACTGATTCGCCAGAAATATTGATTATACATAATTTTTTTAGATTGCTTATACGAAATTTCATGTCTACTAATCCGTCCAATTGTCAGATATTTCATTTCCGTAGTATTTTAATTGTCTACTATATGATCTTTTTCTAACGGTGATCAATTCTACAACATTATAGCGCTATTAGGCCTGGTTCATTTATTTGAAAATTTTGTGGTACTGTAACTTCATTTTTACTTTTTCGTATACTTAGTATAGAGAAAGTATTTTAATCTCAAAAAAAAAATAATCCAACTCAAGATTTTTACGAATCTGCACATTTCAGCCATCCTGATATCAAAACACATTTTTTTTGGCAATGTCCATTTGTCATAAAGATAAATCAAAACTGCTTTGAGCTAGACGAATGAAATTTGGTATAATTTCTTTATATTAAATTATTAGTTATCCGTCTAATTTTGAACAAAATAGATTCGGAAAAAGTTCGTCTGTCCGAATGTAAGTTAACACGATAACTACCAAAACAAGGGAAGCCGGGTACATAAAATCCGGCACACAGATTTGATTTCTATAATCTAGATACCGATCAAATATTAAGTCAAATCCAACAAGAAGATAACAGCCTTGAATCGGCACTTTTAGAAGCATGTAAACTCTCACTAACACAAAAACGGAATTACTTAAATGTATCAATCTAATATGGGGCTTTTCGACCGCAAGTATAATTTCATGTCAAATCTTTGTGTCACTAAGTTGAAAACTAAGCACATATTGAATTTTCGGATACTCTTAACCTCGTGCCAGGAATTAATAGCCAAATAACTTGCCAAGAATGACACATCAAAGGTTAATATTTCGTAACTATTGTATGCCAATGCTATGCTAGCCTGTTCTCCAGGATAACACCTTCATTGAAGAGTACGTTTGAAAATTTTGGTGAGACCACTCAAACTAATTTTTAATTCATGCTGTCATTCATACATAAATATTAAACAGAATCCTTCGTTAGTTTTCAACAATAGAATAAAATCACGATACCAAATATTTGATAAAAAAATAAAAAAAGTCTTCGGTTTCTTAAAAAGATGCTTAAGTGTGAAATTTCTTAAAAAGATGTTGAACGAATTGAATCTAGACTCAAGAATTTTTTATGAACTAAACTGGCAACACTGGAAACATATAATTTTGAAATTATTTTATCAAACAGCGTAAAAATTATTTTTCTAAGGGGAAATTTTATGAAGTTATTATAACAAAACCGTTCAAAATTCAGCTTAATTTTTGAAAATTCCAATTATAATTTCAAAAAAAAATCGCTTCAAATGCAAGATATAGATTTAAGCTCCGTACAGGAAAACTAACTAACGTTATTTAAAAAGAAAAATCCTCGAATAAAAAATATCCTTGTTAATAAATTTTAAAATATATTTTTTCGCAAAATAAATAAATAAACTGATGAAAATTATTCGGCAAATTGGGTATACGGGAAATAATTTGATAGTATTCAATTCCCTACAAATTACTTTCTATTTGATAATCTTCACCGTGACATTTGAGATCAAGAAAACAGTTTAAATAAACCCTAGTTCCATAAAATCAT
Organism: Argiope aurantia; assembly: GCA_026543865.1. NCBI lineage: Eukaryota > Metazoa > Arthropoda > Arachnida > Araneae > Araneidae > Argiope > Argiope aurantia. The sequence goes on from JAPMOR010025690.1 coordinate 7,551, forward strand.
TTTTTATCCATTACTCAAAATCTATTTACCCTCAGAGCAAAGCCTGGCAGTATTTTCGATTTTGAACCAAACACTCTTTGTCGGATCACAAATTAATCTTAAAATGAAATCGAACATTTCAAAGTGTATTATTAATATTTTTTGAAATTAAATTTTCAATAGCTTAATTTTCCCAAAATAGCTACTAAATATTAAACTATCCAATGCTTCCAAGATTTAGCATTATTTTGTCAGTACTTCTATGTCAGAGAAGCATATTGACACCTGTCAGTAAATCCATTTCCAAACTTCTACACCGCATAAAGGAGAAGATATTCAAAACCAATGGATCTGATGGCACTAAGTGTAACAACGGATCCTTAGTGATATGAAACCTTTGAAAAACGATCATCTATTCACATAACCAATTCTATTAAATGGATGAAGATAATTATAAAATTTTTCTAATCCTGCTTATTAGCAGAACTATTAAGTTTGGACGAAATCTATTCAGTGGAAGTTTGTCTGTCCAGCTGTTCAAATATAAGTTAACACGATATCTAAAAAATGAAAAGTTAAATTAATAAAATTCAGCAAGCAGATGCATTGTAGCTACCTATGAAATTGAAAAATCCAACACGGGGTTCTTCTGTATCGTCAGAAGAATGTAAGTCAAAAATGCAATGATTTAAACAGTTCTGTTTCAAAATTTATTTCAAGCAATTGGGGAAAAAAACAAGTCTAAACACAAATTCGATTTTCAATTACTATTAACCATATGTCAGGGATTAGTCACCAAAATGCTCGCACCAAAGATCAAACATTAGATTCAGAAAATTTGTTAAACCCATTTCAAAAGTTAATATTTCGTAGTTATTATATATCTATGTCATGTACGGTGCTATCTGCTTTACCCAAATATTTTTTGCGGAGGGTGGTAGGATAGTATCTTTATTAGAGAGCATGCGAAAGGTTTTGGAGGTTAATCTCGCTTTTATGCGATATCATACGAGACAGGCAAGGCTTAACAAGAAAGTGAACTCACCCGATGTTTTACAATGCAGTTAAAAAAATGAATATGAACCCACAATTTCTACATGTTATTTCATTTAGCAGTCTCAAGAAAGTTTGTATTTCACTTCCCGACTCTTGATGACGAAGTTTTAACCGCTTAATTGTTTTGCCCGAGTGCCATATGTGCATCGATTTATCGAATTTCGATTGTTGTAAGCAAATGATAACCATTCGTAATGATTATAATTCAATATTAAAATTACTTCGAATACATAAAAACTCAAGTGTTGAATGGATTTCCATTTGAATCAAAATAAGAAAAATATAAGGTGTCATCTTATGAGATAGTAAAGAAAATAACACAGTTAAGGGGTTAACATTAAAACCGTACTTGCACTTAAATTTTTAAAATGTTACTAAGACTTTAAAATTTATTAAAACGAATAAGTTTTAATGTTTTAAATGAGCAATTTCAATTAACTATCAAATTATTCTGCATTAACATTTGGCCTTTTGAAAACGGAATTCGTTTATTTCGATAATGGATATTTCGATAATTTATTAAGATCCATTCAAGACCATTTTTTATCCAGTTATTTAATTGCGGTTCCTGATTTATAGCTTTCAATGTCATGTTTTGGTAGATATAAGTATCAAGACTCGTCACTAATGAAAAACAGAACTACAAACTGTCCCTAGTAAATAAAAAAAAAAGAAGGAACAACAATATCTGCTAATTTTTGACAATGAGCCATTGTAAATTCGACCTTCGGAAAACATAAGTTCTTTTAAATACAGAATATAAAGTTTGCAAATCCGAGACACTTGCCACGGATAATATAAAATACTAACTATCAAAGAAATAACTTACCTTCAATTGTAGAATCTATGAATGTTAGAAATTACTATCACTATATGCTGAATTTATACTTTTCTAAAACAAACCAACGTAAAAATACCTTAGAAACTTTAAAACATTTCTTTTACTCATAAATAATAATTTTCAGTGGTTTACCCAGACTATTGCCTAAATTTGTACATATTCATAAATGGGTATGTTGCATATCAATTATATTCTTTAAACTTAAATGGTTACTTTACAATGAATTGACGAATGTAGCAGTTGCATTACACTTATCTTCTCTTTTGGATACTAGATGGCGATGCCTGATTAAGCCATCCCATAAGTAATCCCATAATGCATTGCGATTGTAATGAGAAGGAGATGTGACGCTGAGCTGTGAGGCGCGCGCGTGAATGTCTTGTCTTTGTGTTTGTAATTGTTTAGTGTGTGAATGTGATTATTAAAGAAGTGTTTCCTACAACATTCGTCCTGTTGTTTCCTGCACAGATCATAATAATCCACATACCACCACACGAATTAATTTTGAAAAGATGCAATTATTCATTCGTTTAAAATACAAAAAAAAAGAAAAAATTCTAAGACATTACAAAAACGATTATTAGCGAAAACTGATCTTAATAAATAGAAACCAAAATTGCTTTTCGACTAATATGTAGCTATAATTTAACAGCAATAGCGTTGGTCCCAATCATCTAATACTTGAATTGATCTATGAAATATCAATAAAAATTCATTTGCAATTAATAACAGTCCATATCCACATTTGTTATAACGACATTTTATTTCAGTCAGAAAAGTAAATTACTTTCCATGGGAATGCGTTTCGGATATCTGAAAACCCTCTGGCTGAGAACCCAAGATCTCACTGCAGTCTCAATGAAGAATATTCAGAGAAATCGAAATAGCAACAAATATTACAAACGAACACCAGCATTGTGTAGTATAATTAGATAAATATTAAACCCTAATGAATGAAATCGGCTCGAAAACCATTCGATTTAAAAGAAAAAAAGGAATAACACTCACGTGTGAATTACTTATTATGCAGGCATCATCTTTGGAGAAATTGTTTCCTTTAATTCTTTATTCCAATCTGAAAAAGAAATTAATTTCATATCAGTAATGATATACAATAAATAATAGTGTTATTCAATAAAGAGAAAACATCTTTTTCTTTATCTTTAATTTTTAATAAATCGTACTTATTTTAGTTCAATTGAAAATAGAAAATTTAAAATCAAAAATGTGGGACAGCAATATGAAATTGAGGGAAGAATGAAATTAAATCTATAGAGAAAATAAAAATAAATTACAGTGAATATCGATTCCAAAATATTTATTAAAATTTAATAACAGGCATCAATAAAATTCCAGTTTGCTCTGAGTATTTCTATCAAGGCCTTATTTTTTACTTTTCAGTGAACATTAAAAAAATATTTTTTTAACTTTTTTTTATCTTTATTATTTACCATATTTTAGTCGATATCTTTCCAAATCATTATTATAAATATTATGTAATCTTATCAATATTTCCCAAATTTCATTATTACCAAAATGCAATCAATTAACTTTAATAAATAAGATTGATTATTAATAATATACTAGCTTACAAATTTCCAGAACTCTAATACATTACAGATATGAGGATTGGGGAAGATAAAACTTAATTCCATAAAACAATATATTATATCAAACATAAGCAACACGAATTAAGTTAAACATTATTAATTCACCAATAAAATTATGCTAAAAGTACTTGAAATATTATGAAATAAAAGAAAATTAATCTTATTTATCAGGAAATCTCAACAATGACAAAAATTCTATTTTGAAAATGCTGAAATATGCATTTCCATTAAATGTAACATTTTACATTAGAAGTTGAAATTCTTTTGAAAAACTCCGTCTTTATCAAGCTACATGAAACTGCATTAAAAACTTTTGTTAGAGAATATATTAGTATGCATACAACAAGTAAATGCAGCGAGGTTACTTGAATTTTTTGTATTTCAATCAGCAAGATTTGTTATGGCGGTCCATTTCTTCGATAGGAGGCTAAACTAAAACGAGAAAGTAATACAAACATGAAGCAACTGCATTCAGCAAAACGAATTTAATTTTCTAAGCATCTATCTTGAAATCTCTAAATCTTCTATTCTAGGGTAACAAAAAAAATTCATTCTTTAATTTATATGCTTTTATAATCTTTCACTAATTTACAAACAAATAAAATCGGTATTACTAAAAAAATATTTTCTCATCTAACTGAGTATAAGCTAACATTTCATGCAGAAACATTAGAAACATCAAAATGTATAGATATATTTGATAACAGCATATATTACATTAATAAGATACAACAAGAATATAGCATTTTCAACTTGATTTTTTTTTAATTTTAATATAATAAATCTTTCCACAGTCCTTATTTTTAAACCTTATAAAAAAATTTCAAACTATTACTTTTTAAAAACTGTCGAAAGCGAATTTTTATATGATGAACTCCAAGCTTATATACTTTCTACAATTTGCCTGAATTATAGAATTCTTCAAAACGCCTACAAAGTAGAACACCGAATCAGGAACCATTCAATTTAGTATTTAGATGCTTGGTAAAAAAAAAGTTTATTTTTCTTTTAATTAATCATAATTTTAACATTTCCCCACCATAACTTTGTAATACATAACTGCACAAAAGGGTCATTTTGCATCACTTTAAAAATTCAGGGAAACTTTCAGGTACGCCAGTTTCACGATGCGACTCGGGTTTGGAACAAAAGAAAAGACCATTGAACTTTGTAAGCACTTGATTATATTTAACATCGAGAATTTGATAAAGCTTTGTTTAATTAAATAATAAAATAAATAAAACATACAAAAAGTGCTTTGGATATACGAGTAACGAGTTATTTTAAAAAATAATAAACCGAAAGGGAAGAGAACTTGTGAGAACCATCGGTCAAGATTTATAAATAATTTTGACGAATCATATTCGATTTTTTTAGTCTTTCCGATTGTAAACAATATGAATAATAACCAACTACTGCAGCTGAGGTTTAAGACGCAGTGCAATGTAACAAAAACATCCGCTCTTCAAGAAAAGTTAATAATTCGCGACAGAAATTACGAAACTGGCAATTGCAATTCAGATTTGGCAGATGAAAATTGAATCAATAATCAGCAGATGTGAAAACGTGAATTTACTGACTGGCATTATTAAAATTCTGTTTACTAAAAACTAAATACTGCAGACATTAGGATAGAATAAATGAGAAGGATGAAAAATAAACCAACCTTCAGAGTCATAGAAGAAGAAAAAAGTTACTCTGCAAACAGCATAATAGTGCAAAATACTACAGGGACAAAAGTAGCAATGTTTTAAGAATTTAGATTGAAGTAACAGCAGTCGGTCGTATTAATAAATAAAATAAATTTCAAATTTGCAACTGTAAATCATGAGACCTTGTAGTAACTGAGCTTTGTGACGAACATCAATAGATATTTCTATGCGGTTCAATCTACGTCTCGGTTCAAATGATAGATATTTGACTCCTGAATTTGGCTTCAAACATTGATATATAAATAGATAAAATATACATGAAAATCAACCTTTGAATTCTTTGTATTATTCCCTATGCCCTAGTTCTGAATAAAATTCGTAAAATAATCTTGCAGCTTACTCAAGAGTAAAAAGTGGAACATAAACAATATCTTTGAATAGCAATAAATATATCGTTTTAGTACGCAATAGCAGTTTAGTATTAGTTCCTTTTAATACCATAAATCGGAAATTGTATTATCAGTAAAAACTATTGATAATTAATCGCTTGGACCCGCCATAGCAATATTTTCAACGAACTTCATCACGATTTGACATTCACTCTTTCTAAATATTGAAAGTCCTGAACTGGATCTCAAAAAAGTTGGCGACTTAAACGTGGCTTGTATTAAGATGAGCTCATTTTAAGCGTAGCAAAAATTGTGAGAGGAGAATTTTTTTTTAAATTGAATATAGTGATTTTATAATATTTATCTATAAAATGGTAATATTTTTAGGAATATGTAAAAGGGTTTAAGGACGAACAGAATGCCGTCAACTAGTTCTAGACATTCATCCAAATCCGTTGTTTGGAATTCATAATTGTTTTTTTAATTTCCAATATCTAGCCACTACAGTTTAGTAAAAGATTATTACTGCATGCACTTGCTTTCAAACGAACAGAAAACTTTCAATCTAAACATGAATCTTGAAGGTTAGTTCTGAAAACAATAGCTCAAAAATGAAAAAAGCCAGATGCACGAAATCTGGTATATCATTTTACTACTAAAATTGCAAATAGAGTTCTTGTTATTGCACATGTATAACAACTTTTAGATTGAATCCTCAAGAAGTTTGCTATCGGACTGTTTATTCACGAACATGTAAAAAGGATAACTTAAAAATTCATCAAAAAGATAAATGGAATTCAGCATGTGGTCACATAAATTAAAGCGCGATTTCGACTCGATAGTTAAACAAACCATTCAGTAGTGGAGGAAGGAACAAGGTGTTAGCCAAATTCCACAAAACAAATACCTTCCATTGTTAAAAACAAATTTCTATTCTAAATTCAGTGAAATTTTAGCATTTTCTTATAGCGAGCATTGTCGCTAACCGGAAATTTTAAAAATGTGAAAACAAAATTCATGTTAATAAAAAATGAAACGATACAAAAAGTGGAATAAAATCTAAGACCTGGTAAAAAATTACGAAATTTTGATAATTTGAACAATTATCGAATTATTATTTGTACATCGTTAAATTGCCGTTTTTAATTGATTTGCTATTTGTACATTAATAAATTTTTATCGAATATTGTTATTTATAAAATTTAAAAGTTATTTTTAAAAATATACTACTTTAATATTATCAAAAAAATATGGTAAAAGTGAATTTTAGTGTGCACCCAGCTGCGCCAACAATGCCAAGTCGCCAATAAAGATGGCGGACAAAATAAACAAATACTTCCCCGGAACAGTTACGGTTACTATTTCCTGCCTTCTAATTAGGACTTTTTACTGATAAGTGTTTTTTTTTTCATACTGCCCGGTGCCTTCGGCATCTGTAGAAGGCACCGGGCAGTATTTTTTAACTTAAAAAAAAAAACATCCTACGGCTTCGCTAGCAGCGGCCACCTAGTAGCTTCTCTAGCACATTGAACATAAAGACTGTGTGGATAACCGAAACAGAACATAACCAAGAGCAAAGAAAAAACGGATACATAAGCAATCGGAACATTCTCCATACAAAATTTCAAACAAACATACTTTCCCCACCTTCATCAACTCGTACAAAAATATATTCCACTCACCCTTCATCTATT
>JAPMOR010025690.1:14781-25764 GCA_026543865.1 Argiope aurantia
TCTCAATACAAAATTTCAAACAAGCATCCTTTCCTAACTTCATCAACGCGCAATATATATATATATGCATATTTAACTCACCCTTCATCCATTCTACAGGTTCGAAATGCTCCCGAATAACAAATTATGAAGGGAACCAACCGTTATAACATCAAAAGAATTACGAGAACTGCGAAGAATTCCATTGCAGCTGTCTTTTAAAGTGAGATTGCAGAGATTTCTTTTAAAGCGCATACTGACAATTAAAAATTGCAAAAGAATAAATATTTTCTGTTCGTATTCACATTAAAAAAAAGAAAGAAGAAAATATCTTTTAATTATAAGCTTAACTTTTTTTATTTAATAAATTTTTATAATAAAGTACAAAATTAAAATCTTTAATCGATATTTTTAAAATATTTTTAATTTAACATTTTTTATAATGTAATTGTAGTTTATTTACAACTTAACCATTGCAAAAAATAGTAAACAAAACAGCAGTACGGTTGCTATAAGAGGATCCGATAGATTGCAAAATTGGCGACAAACAGCTGGTGCACACTAATCATCACTTAGGCCAAAAAGGTAAACACTAAAATTAAATCCCCTATTTTTAAAAAATTAACTAGCCATAATTTTTTTTTCATTGTATACAGAATATGATCATTCTAATATCAATTTGAAGAAATGTTAACCCTTTCTAGGGTCATGGGAAGTATGCTTTCCACGAAATTTATCAATCTTTGCATAAAATTATGTAGGTTGGTATAAGTTCCGACACATTTTTTTAGAAAGACAGAAACTTGGATGCTTCAGTTCTTTATCTCACACAAAATGATGTGTCTTGATTTGTTACATAATTATTAATTAACCAAATTAATTAATCTAATTAAATTTATCAAATAAGCTAAATAAATCCCTTTTCTTAAAATATTTTTCAGCTTGAAATTAGAATAACATATGACTAGAAAAAAATGGCCCTTTAAACGGTTAAAATAATAAAAAATTCACGACTTTTTTTTTTATCTCTGAATTTTGAACAAATTTTTTAAATGATTTTTCATATCCTATTTTTTTTTTATAATTCTAATTTCATCTCAACCTATCCCTTCCCCTCCAGCCTGAGTCCCGACTTGTTATAACCAGTTCTACAAGGCCCAGATTGAATCGTTCCAGTAACTACGCAATAAATACAGTATCAACAACAAATACGGTACGCAATAAATACGGTATTAATAATTTTTTACAAATTACAATTATTATCGCTTAGTAGTAGTTTAAAAACCAGGAATTCGTTATATACGAAGGGATTCACACTTCGTTATATACGAAATAGTTTCTTTGGTAGGTTCGTCACACTTCGTTATATACGAAGGGATTTCTTTGATAGGTTCGTTACACTTCATTATATATGAAGGGATTCAACAATCGTTCAAAGCAAAGGGAAAATTATTTTTATACTTCATTTCAAAAATATCACTAAAATGTTATTATTCACAATAATATAACGTAAATTAGATTCTTGTTTTGGTTTTGAAATCAATGATCAATTGCAAATTGTAATCAGATTAGTTCTCTTAAAATTCGTGCAGTAGTCGTACAACAAAAAAGATTTACCAAAGGGTTGCTAGAGGAATTTCTCCCTTTTATTATTTAAACTACCAAATTGGCACAAATTCAGCAGGCACATTAAAACAGATGTGCTGTATTTTGTGAGATAATACTCACCCATATTATTCAGAAAATATGTTCTTACTTCGATCAATTTTCATGGATTAAAAAAAAATTGAAATTTTCAAAACAAACACTTTAGTGAAAACTTACCAAAGAAATAAACTGGAGGCATCATATTCCCATCATAGTATACTTCAAATGATTTTTGTATTTATGTAATTTGCAAAAGAGTGTCAGTTAATTATTAAATTTAAAATTCAAACTGAAAACAATTAAACGTTGAATTAATATGAATAGTTAATATATCAAATAGCTTAATCACAGCTTCTAGCAAGTCTAAAAATTATTTTAAAAAGTAAATAGCCTCAAAATAAACGAATAGCAAGCACTCATCTGGCACAATTTTTTTCTTCTTCTGCCATTTTTAGAATCATATTTACCAAAATAATACTTGGAGCCACAAATTAGCAACCCGAATTATATAATATGCATTTCAGAAAACCGAGTCTGAATTTTTTTTAACGACTAACTTACCGTTCGCTTGTTCTACGATTAAATATAAATAAAATGCAAGACAAAATTATTAAAGTAACGTTAATTATAAAATGCAATCATTAAAGCACAAATTAAAAGTATTTAATCATTCTTTATAATATTTTTCTGTCGTCAGAATTGATAGAATTACAGCTGTATTATATAATTTTGAATTTATATGAATTAAATATGATTTAAATACATACATTAAAAATTGGTTTTTTTGCAAAGAGATTTCTTTAGCTGAATTTCTGGAAAAAAATTATCAAAACTGGCGAAGGTTAGTTATTTCCATTTTTAAACTAAACGGCAAATTGAAATTGTTCAGATTATTTCCTATCGAATTTTAATTAAATAAGTATTCGAAAATATTTATTCACAAAGCTGTATCAACAGAAGTTCTAATGCTTACCGAGTATGTTCAACATATTTTATTTACCAATTCAAGAAATGCTGCAATTAAGTGTTGAAAGAGTTGCGAGCAGCCCTAATTTAAAACGGAAATTAATTAGCTTAGATTCTAAATGCAGTTTCCGCATACTGACGGATGCAGTCAAAATCATTACTATTTGAAAATTCTAACCTGGAATATTTGTCAGAACAACATTAAAATATTGGAATATTAAAAGCTGGTTTTAATTTCGCCTTTAGAAATATGAAACAAATCAAATAATAATAGTAATGGAGCCAACTAAATCCGATATACAACATATATCGTAATCGGAACTTCTCAGGACCTAAAATAATCCGAAAAAAGTACAAAGTATCAGAATGAATGTATTTGTGGAGTTAGGTTAGCTCTTTTGGCAAACTTTTCTGATAAAAGTAAGGCATGTCCATCAACAATTCATAATTTCTGCAATTATAATGACATCCACTACGTTAAACGAATTGCATGTGCATTTCAGAAAAGATGAATCGTTATTATAATCACCATCGACAATTTAGATTTTTAAAACTTTTAATGCATTCTAAGAGAACCTATTAATATACCAAAGTTATTTAAAATGACACATACAAAATCTACTATAAGCAAGCATTCATCGACACCGAGATATAACTGACAGAGCAAATCAGTACACAAAAAAAAACGTAGATAGTTAAACTTACCAAATAAATCTTGTTAAAAATAGCAGCAAAGGTAACATTGCGCAAAATCATTCAATTATTTAGAGATGGAAATCATTGTTTGAGATTTAATACCACAAGTTTTCGATCTGTTTCTTCTATCATCCAAAGACGAACTAATGGAACAAAAAAAGATTCGTCAATGGTCATATCTATATCTATATCTGTACTTATAATAAAGCTCAATGTGTGTGTGTGTGTGTGTGTGTGTGTGTTGGCGCTCTACAGGCCAGACCATTCAACCTACAGCTACCAAATTTGGCACGTGTACACCTTGGAGGCCGGGAATGTGCACCTGGGGGTTATTTTTAACTAGAATTTTATTTATTTAAAAATTAAGCGAAATTTTGACGTTTTTCTGCTATAACTTCCGAAAATATTACCGCAAAAAAAGATTTTTACATGAAGTTAAAGATCAAAAATTTATCATTTAAATTATACTAATGTTTTAATCTTAAAATTAAATTTCTATTTTTAATGAATTTTTAAATAAATATTTTAACTATGTTTTTCAATAATTTTTTTCTTAAAATTAAAAATTGAAATTAAGCACGTTTCGCATTCATGGGAAAAAATCAGCTTTTTTCAAAGTGTTGCCATCACATTGATTAAAACTCCAATTAAAAATAAATTAAATCTTTTTGGAAATGAAATCTGCAAAAATATAATTTTCGGCACGTGTTTGTAGGAAATGAAACAGATATGAAATATTATTTTTCTAAAAAATAAATTCAAGAAAAATTATTTTATGATCTATGAAGATATAAACAAACTTATGGCATTTATTGATTGAATAACTCATATATTTTCCTTTTCAGGTTTGAATATTTTTACTTTTGTAAATATCGTCTGCGCGTTTGGTTAATTTCAGATAATTTCATTTTCCAGTCTAAATATCTGTACTTTTCTAAATATCGTCTGCTTATTAATTGCATTTTTCTCTGTTTTGTTTTTGGCAACTATTAAAATGTTATGTTTACTTTTGATATGTTTGTTCTATAAAGTACTTTTGTATGTGATGTTTTATTCGAGCGCATATTAAGGAGAATGCATACACCACAAGAGAAAGCACAGATTTTATGGTGGTCATAGAGTTAATTTCCAAACAACTAAATCACTGACTTTTAAGAGTTAATTTCCGATCACTTAAACTGACTGATTTATGAAGATTTGAATATCACTACTCAATAAAAAAAGGATAATTTTAGATTTTCCATCGATCGCTTCAAAGAAAATACGCCAATCAGCGCGCAGGTTTCTCAAGATTAATTGGCCTAAGATTATGAAAATGGTGAGTTTTTCTATATGTTTAACATTTAAAACTTCATAAATAAGTCTTAGTTGATCGTGGAAAATAGAAACATTCATTCATTTATTTAAAATTTGGTGTGTTCAGAATATTTATCAGAATATGATACCTTACTGCATTAAATTTAGACTTCATAATTTTTGAAATATATTTATAAGAAGGAACAAAATATTATTATTGATTTCATTTCAATCCTTTTGAAAGCAAAACTAAAAACTGAATTTTATACTGAATCTCAGAAATTTTTGTTCAATTATTGTTTAAGATATTACATAAACTATGAAAAATATTTTGTAGTTAACACAAGACTTAAATACCGAGCGATTCTGTTTGCAATACTCACATTCAATAATAATAATAATTAATTAATAACAATAAAGATAATAAATAAAATAAAACACTTTGTTTTATTAAAAATATCTTAATATTAATTGCAATTTCGTTATTTACATTTTAAATTAAAGTTGAAGATTTACCGGAAATGGCAACAAATTAGCAAAATATATATAGTAAATTGAACGAAACATCTAAACAGTATAAGTTTGGTATGACTATCAAAATTTGAAGATTAAAAATGTTTTGTTTGAGAATCCTTTAAGAGACCAGTTACTTAAAATATTTAATTGAAAATTGTAGCGAGCGGTAATACTGACGAACCGGCTGGTCGCCAAATGCGGCTAGTAAATGAATAATTATCATACTTTATGGCGATTTATACGATTCTGAAACATTCGAAGGAAACACGCGCAGTTGGATTGAAAGATGCAAAACAAAGCGAATGTCCAATCAAAATTGCCCTGTCTCTTTTTATTGTTTAGTTTAATACCCAAAGTGATGACTCATCATAAATTTGAATATTGGTTTAAAATTTCGGAATGCAGGTGTTGTCGCCATGGAAATATTTCTTCTCTTAAAGAGAGCGCAATAGAGGGTAGATCGGGTTTTTTTTCTTTTTTTCGATTAAAATAGAATGTCTTAAAAATGGCTCTATCAGCCCTTGATTGCACTCAAGAATATCTATCATACAGAATATCAAATGCCTCGTAAAACTAAATAATGAAATTAGACAGTTCCGATTTTAACTTTTTTTCTGTCGCAGATTTAAAAAAAAATAATATATTTGAACTTTATTTTTTTATAAAATAACCGGAATTGCTTTTTTTTCAAAATTATTTAACTTCCTAATTTGATGATGCATGCTTTTGTTTTGGACATTGATTGTTATTTTCTTTCTTATAATAATACTAGCCGCCTTTGGCGACCAGATGGTTCGCCAATCTTAATGTTCGTTAAAATTTTAATAATTTAGTATTTTATGCAATTCCTACTTTAATAGCTTCTTCATCAAAATATTTTAAAACTTCAAATTTTGATAGTCATATCATTCACTCATAATATTATAAACGCCTTCAGTCATAACGTAATATGTATCTCTCTAATTTTCTGTTAGCTCCCGTGGAATTTATATTTTAAATTAAAGTGGAAAGGATTAATTGCTATTAATATAATAATATTTTTTACTGAAACAAAGTATTTTTTTTGTAATATGATTGCTGAAAACAGTCACTGAGCGTTTAAACTTTATGGGCACTAAAGAATATCTTTCTTAATTTATGTAATATTTCAAGAATTTGTCAACAAAATTTTCTCAGATTCATCATGACCAGAACGATTAATTAACAATGTTTAATTTTAAATGCATCAAACACTAAGAAAATAAAATGAATCGTTTAAAATAATCGGTTGAAAACAGGTTGAAAAAAAAACTACCTAAAAAACGATGCACTTAAAACTATAAGCATATACAAAAAAATATATAACTAACATTAATACAATTTAATTACAAAAGCATGCAACTAATCTAAAAATAATTTAAATCATCCGTTGATAATGGTTGCCATGTCAACAATCAGAACGCAATGCGCATGCGTGAATTTTCAACGCCAGTTACGATAACGCAAATGCGTGAATTTTTCTACGCCAGTTACGGAAATGCAAATGCGTGAATTTTTCTAAGCCAGTTGGGGTAACGCTATGCAGATTAGACATTTTTAATTTCCCTTATTTGAATTCAAAAGTACTTCAGAATGAATCTGAAAGTTCGATTAATTAACAATGTTTAATTTTAAATGCATAAAACATTAAGAAAATAAACAGAATCGTTTGAAATAATCGGCTGAAAAATGTTAAGCCTAGCCTCATTACTGATGGGAAAAAAAAACTGAAGCCTTACTCATTTGGCGGTGGGGAAAATGGAAGATTTTTTTGGCGGGAAAGTTAGTTTTTAATTAATAATTAAAATTTTAATTAAAAATTCAAAAAAAGTTGCACATTTCCGACCTCTAAGGTATACATGTACCAAATTTGGTAGCTGTAAGTCAAATGACCTGGCCTGTAGAGCGCCAACACACACACATTGAGCTTTATTTATAAGTATAGATATAGGTAGGTAAGGAGCATCTGAGATACTGAAGCGTTTTAAGTGAGTTTTGCATCTTTAAATATTGAATTCTATAGCTCAATTGCAGATTTAAATCTAAAAATTTAGTAATTCGATGTCGTACACGTCATTTTCTGCGAAAAGATTAAGTAATTGTCTAGTTATTTATAGTCATTAGTTTTGAAGTCACATGTTTTATTTATTTTTTGTGACAATAATTGTTGTCATGGTGCATCAAAAACAAGTCAATGCCAAGTAAAAGCCTTGAAATAGCAAGAAACGATTTACAAATTTTATAATTTCTTTTGAAATGATATCAGAGCTATCACTTAAATTATAATTATATTTCATTTGTTTAATCTTTACATTTGATTAATCAGAAACCATTTTTTAAAAGAAAATAAAAGGGAAAGATAATTTTAACCTTAAAACTTATCATCTATGGCCCAAATTAACAATTCAGATTTTCTCAATAAATCTAGACAAGATAGATATTGTTACAAACCTGCAATTCGGCCTCCCAGCATAGTTTATTCCATCAATAGAAAGAAAGTTTTACAGTCATCTGAATGGGACTAGCGCGTCGGAGGTCCCAGAGCTTGGCGACAAACTTGGCGACCATTTGGCGACTTGGCGACAAATTTGGCGACTTTGGCGCCAAAATAGATAATATCCGAAACTTCGAGAATTTTCCCGATCCGTCCAGTAGGACCCGAGACACACCTCGAACGTTCCTGATTGGTTGAGAGGCTTCTAGCCCCGCCTCCTGAGACCTATAAAAGGGTCCACAGCTGCCAGAGAAGTCAAGTCCGAAGACGGAGCGGAGCAGTCGTCAGCGACAGAGCGGAGCAGGCGGAAACGACGGTGAGCAGCGACTGAGGCAAGCTAGTGTTGAACTGAGCTGTGCGTTACTGTCTGCAGTAGATTCTGGTTGTATGCTGCTGTGTGTGCCCAGCATAGTTGGTTCCATCATTGTAAAGAATGTTTTACAGTCATCTGTATGGGACAGAGTCTGGGCGTCGCGTCGGCGGTCCCAGAGCTTGGCGAAAAACTTGGCGACTTTGGCGCCAAAATAGATTATACCAGAAACATCGAGAATTTTCCCGATCCGTCCAGTAGGAACAGAGATACGCCTCGAACGTTCCTGATCGGTTGAGAGGCTTCTAGCCCCGCCTCCTGAGACCTACAAAAGGGGCTGCAGCTGCCAGAGAAGTCAGACAGTAGGAGTCGAGAGTCGGAGAAGTCAGTCAGAGTGGACAGAGCGGAGTAGTCGGAAGCGACGGAGTCAAGCTCGTGCTGAACTGAGCTGTGCGCTACTGTCTGCAGTAGATTCTGGTTGTATGCTGCTGTGTGTGCTGTTGTATGCTACACGTCTCGGGTGAAGATAATCGTCTTCTGTGCTGTATATAGTTGTCGCTTTGTGCTGTCCTGTGTATCTTCGTGTAAATAAACGTCGTTGTTTTATTTTCTACTACCGTCTGCTGATTGAGCGTTCTACACGCCATATCACTTCCACTATCCAAACGAACCCCGGTAAAGAAAATTTCGCAATAATATATTTTCTGCCACTCTCAGATATGGATTAATCACTTTTATTAATCAGCACCCATTTTTAAAAATACTTGATTAAAAATATTTGATTGGTTATGAATTTCACCGCTTCGAAACTCTGCCCTCGAGGATAGCCCCTATATGGAAAACTGATTCCATTTTTTTCACATCTCAGGTGAGAAACACAAATAACTATGTCTATATTCATTAGTCGAAATACTTCATTCATTTACCAGAATAATTTTTAGAAATGCGATTCAGTATCTCTATATTCCTAAAAGATTTTGTGTCATTTTTGTACTCATAGAACCTTTAAGGAGTCAACAAAATTATTTTATCGTATGGTGAATAGAGATCGCAAGATTTTATCGTATGGTGAATAGAGATCGCAAGATTTTATCGTATTTTGAATAGAGATCGCAGGATTTTATCGTATTTTGAATAGAGATCGCAAGATTTTATCGTATTTTGAATAGAGATCGCAAGATTTTATCGTATGGTGAATAGAGATCGCAAGATTTTATCGTATGGTGAATCGTAAGATAAAATATTGTAATTTTCCAAGAATTCGAGATTTTAACGAATCTCCACGTTTTAGATCTCCCTGGCTTCAGAAAAAAAAAACATTTTTGGAAAGTCCTGACTGTTTATCTATGACAAAGATAAAACAAAACCGCTTTGGGCTAGACAAATGAAATTTAGTAAATTGGCTTTATATTGTCACGTAGATATTCTAGTGTTGAACTCAATGACGCACACAAGAGGTAGAGCTAAACCAATTTATTAACAGAACTCAGAACTGAGAATACAGTGACTGACAAATCTTCTGCTTTTATATAAGCAGAGAAAGTTCCAGAATACTCTTGTGGAGACAGTAAGAAAAGTCCAGAACACTTGTCTGGTAAACTAAAGAAATGTCCAGTATCTTCTGGAACATGAAATAAAGGAAAACATAAAATCAAGTATTTACATATACCATTAATCTCAGTGTCTCTAGCGGGATTCGAACCCAGGTCTCTTGATCACAAAACCAGTGCCATGACCCTTCGGCCATGGAGATTCGACAGTCTCTCTTCAATGCGGCAATATCATATTTGTAAATTTCTTTCAAGTTTTGTGCAAAATTCGTTCAGAGGAAATTTGTTTGTCCGGATGCTCTAATATAAGTTAACACAATAACTACAAAACGAGGAGATCTAGATAGATAAAATTTGATGCATAGGTTTAACATCTCTAGTCTGGACATCTATCAATTTCTGAGCCAAATTCAACACGGGATTAACCGTCTGCTGTCTGTACGTTTAGAAACATGTAAATGCAATAACTGAAATACAGTATTATTTAAACATATCAATCATAGTATCGGATTTTGTGGCTACAAATGTGATTTTATCTCAAATTTTTATTCCACTCGATTGAGAAAAACTCGTTTAGAACATAAATTCAATTTTCGGATCTATTAACCGTATGCCAGGGATAAATCATCAAACAGTCACCAAAAATGGCAAGCCAGATTAAACAAAAATGTTAAATTCATGCCAAAGGTAAATATTTCGTAATTATTGTACGATATTAAGCATGATGTTCTTGGTATAACATTCCAAACTACTCCTGCTGGTTTCAAGAAAGAATTTATTTTCAACTATCACTTTTTATTGTTCTCTGTAAGAAAGATGAACGATTAAAAGTCAAAACGGGAATGCTTATTAACATTATACCAATACAAAATTCTAAAATGTAATTTGGAAAATAAATAAAGCTATGAACAATTTAAATTTGCTTTGTCTTTCGCAAAACGTGTTTGTACTCGTTTATCTGAAAATATATATATCTTTCATGTATAAACACAACTTTAAATTAAGAAAACTAAATGAAAGATCCTACCGAGGGAAACTTTTTTATATTGTTCTTTTGCAATAAATCTATGTTTAAGAAACAAATGAAGATTCTTATTTTAAATTGCCTTCGTAGCTTGCACAAGCAATTTTCGTTTATTAGCTTGAATAAAGAATTTCTTCTTTCCTTTAATTAAGAAAGAAGATTTTTTTTAAATATAGCGAATTAAATCGTCGTGATTACTTTTAGAAATTGAAGCTTTATTTTCAGAGCCGGTTTAGTCACACTGGTAATTAAGAAAAGGTAATAAGTTCTCAAAAAAATTTTTTCTATATACTTCAGAACAAAAGAAAAAAAAAGGAAAGAAATGAGAATTTTTTTTTCAGTGAGACACCTAAAAGAAAGTAATAAAGTTACTTTTGTATCAAAGGATTAGAATATCTTGATCCATAAAATAAATGTTTTTCATTATATTTTTTTTAATAAAAAACAAAGAAAAGTTAATATAAAATTTTAGATTAAAATAAAAAAA
>JAPMOR010025713.1:4640-19712 GCA_026543865.1 Argiope aurantia
AAAAAAAAAAAGATGATGGAATGCCTGACGGACCGGATACGGGCGTGCATTTTTATAGGCCGGACCAGCCTAATCATGTTAAAAATATTTAGGGCCGGGCATCCTCGAAAGACGATTTTTTGGACTTCAACCGGTTTGTGCCTAACTTATAGCTTCCCGCATTACCAAGCTAATTTTAATAGGTATGGATTTAAATGCATTAGGAATAAAATTAGTTCTTGAATACGAGAGAGTCCACCCCATAAACCTTGACTTTCACTCAATGAGGCAGGAAGACAGTTTCCCCGTTGTTTCGGCTACGTAGTTTTAGAATCAACCATTCTCACTTTCATGTATACCAAATATACAGCAAGAAAGTATCTCAACTGTCCAAAAATTCGGACTCGAGGTTTTGATGACAGTAAAAAACTGACACCGAAAAATATATTTTTTAAAATTAAGCCTCTTTGCGAAACCCATAACTCAAAAATGCAATTAGCTATGAGCATGAAATTTGGCTTGTAGTCTTTATACTAGTTTTGCTGATATCTGTTAAAATTTTTACAAATCCATCAAAGTGAAATTATTTACCCATGTGAATATGGTAATTGAAAATTCAAACAGCTAGATAGATGAAACTAAGCATATAGATTTATCATTAGAATTGTAGATTTGTGTTAATTTTTGAACACAATCCAATGCTCACTGCTTCTTTGTCTGAAATTTATATATGAATGCAGTGTCTCTAAATGAATGGTCTAGACAAATGAAATACAGTATGTGCTCTTATCAAATTTTAGCCTTAATCAATTCAGAATTGTTCGTTAGACAGAGAGAGGAAAAAAAAAAAAAAAAAAAAAAAAAAAACATATTATCTCAGTAAACCTGAAAATCGAGAATACTCCTACTGTTCAGTTGCTTGACCCTACAGTTCAAAAACGCTTTAGTGTAAACTGATAAAAATTGGTACATGGCCTTTACACCAAATCTGTAGATTTCTATCAAATTTGGAGCAAACTTTATTAACAGGAGGTCTGTCCGGCTGTTCGAAGGAAAGGTTAACAGGATAACTACAAAGTGAAGAGAGCTAGATGGATAATATTTTGTACACAGATCTATCCTGTAGACACATGTCAAATTTTAAGTTAAATTCCATAAGATGTGGAACGTTTGTCAGTTTGTACTTTCAAAAGCATGTAAACTCGATCATTAAAAAAAAAACAGCGACTAAAATATATCATATTTGGTATGAGTTTTTTGGAACTGCAATTGCCGTTCTGTGTCAAATTTTGGTTTCATTGGGCCTGGAATAAACGTGTCTAAAGCAAAAACTCAGCTTTATTAGAGGGCACGCGAGAAAGTTTTGAGGAGACCATTCATGCTGGTTACAACTTGTTACTTTCTCGAATAAAATCCACTCAGAGGTAGTTTGTCAGACCGGCTGTCCCAAATACATGTTAATCTGATAATTACAAAATGCACAAACTTAACATCTAAATATCAAATTTGTATCAATTTGGAAGCCAAATCTATTTTGAAGTTGACCGTCCATCGATTTGTACTTTTTCCTGCATATAAATGTGATAATTCAAAAAAGCCAATAACATAACAATAAAATCTGATGTATGATTTTTTTGGTTTCATTTATAATTCTTTGTTAAATTTTGTTTTCAATCGATAGGAAAAAAGGTGTCCAAAATACATATTCTTGGATTTTGAAATTGGCTTTTCAGTTATTTGTGTATTAGCCTCATCTCAACAATTAATCAAGAAAGTTCACACGCTAATAGGTTCTTTCGTAATTCGCAAATGGTATGCAGTTACTGAACTATGAAGCACACAACTTCCATGCAAGGACTCTGAAAATGAAAATCTGAGGACACTGACATTCACGACTTTATCCATGGTCCAAAATATTTGTGGGGATGAGAATGGGGATGCCACATATATTAAAGAACATGCGAGAAAATTTCTGGGAGACCACTTTCACTGAATTTATTTTAGGATTAATATTAACTAAAATTCGCAAGAAAGTGCTTATCTCCATTTATTCACGTACGGAGTGCTCTATTTTTAGTTTCGAAGAAAAGAGAGAAGAAAAAAAATCGAGTAAGTAATTTGGTACTTTTTCTACATTGACCCAAAATCGATATAATAAAATAATTTTTCTGTTCCAAAATGAAGGAATGAAATGGAATTTCATTTAATGTTTTGAATGTACCTTTCATTTATAGAGTACATACATAAATAAGAAAAAAGCAATCATTCCGTTGGCCAATTCATTCCAAAAATATGCCTATAGATTTGCAATTTTAATGGAAAGATCAAACTGCTCACTCTGAAAAAGGTTTTCCCAATACTAAAATTCCATTTTAATTTCGATTTGGGGGCCAAGGTGGCCTGGTGATAAGGTCTCGGATTCGAAACCGGAGGGTTTCAAGTTCGAGACCCGATTAACCCGAAGAACAGCCCGGTGCACGTTAAATCCGTCGCGGCTAAATGTCTTCCCGCTGATGCGGTGTGGAAGCTTGCAGAGGGAGGTGACAGCTCAGGTATCGTCCTTGTCATCTAACCGTGGTTCAAAATTACGCGGTCCGTCCCAAAATAGTCCTGATGTTGCTTTAAAAAAACAGGACGTTAATATAACTAAACTAACTTAATTTCGTTTTTGCTGAGAAATTTTCAGGTCATCTTTCTTTCAGACATAATACCATACCTTGTTTCAATATTTACCACTAGAAGCAGAAATCTGAACAATCTTGCAGTGTAGACAATAGTTTATGACAATACGAGAAATAGATCGAAATAGGGTTCCTTCAAACACTTCTGATGTAAATGCACTATACACAAGCAGGATTAGGGAGTTAACTCTATTGCAGAGTTGATCTGAAATATTGATACTTACCTACAATTTTGATAGTACAAACTTATCTTGAACAACGTTTATCTAGTTCCTTAAATTTTTAGTTAATATACTCACAAATATAAAAAATAATTCCAATAATGTTTTTTTTTTAATTTTATTTATCTGATTGAGGAGGGAAGTATAAAACATGGTTTCATATAAATTACTTGATTTTCTTAGCCATTACATCTATCGTATATGAGAAAGTAAAAAGAAGGACGATGTAGCTCTCAATAATTCATTCAATTTTTTTTTTTTTTATTAGTTCTTATACCCGGTTCATGCAGATGAAAAGTAAAAAAATAAAACACTTCAATATTGGAAACAAATGTACCAATTAGAAATAGTCTCTATACTAAAAAAATATTAATTAATAAATGGAAAAAAATTCCAATAATTTACTTCAGGAAATCCTATTGCAGTCAGTGAAAATTCAAATTGTCAATATTTAAAAAATTATGACTAATCACTTTATTGGTAAATAAAACATAATACATTTTTTTATGCATTTAGAATCATTATAAGAGTTCTACGAAACTAAACCACATCGCACTCCATATTAAATATACATTATATTAAAAATAAATTTTTAAATTCTAGTAACAGAGAATTTAGGAATTTAACATGATTACTACATTTATAATATTTTAGTGCATTTGTAAGTACAATAACTTATTATTACTCATTTATGGATTAAACAGATAAAGAACTTGCATAAAAATTTTAAAATGTAACTCACAGTGTTTATAATTTTCCATTCAATTAAAAAAATGTTTTTATTATATTTTACTTAAATATATTATTACCATTAGTTTTTTAGAAATATATTTAAAAAGGCTTCAAGAAAATTTAGCAATTAATAAAACAGGAAGAAGAAATTACAAAATTAAAAGGATAAAATTCAGTAGATTATTAATGAAATTTTTGAAATTAACATTAAACAATTAAAAAAAGCGAATCACATTTTGACATGGAAAAAATAAATATAATAATATTTATTGCTTTGTTAGATTCGCCATTCAAAACCTACATCATGGACATGAATATTGGACTGGAAGAAGGAAGGATGAAATACTGATTTCCCACATTTTTTAATGAAACCTTATTACCCTGAGACCAAAATTAAAAGAATGTAACTTTAACAAACAATAATATATTTTTTAAATAAAACAAGAAGAAAGCTTGTGGTTGATAATATTTGATTGGGAGAATATTGAACTAAATAAATAACATAAAAACTGAAATTAAATAGATTTTATTAAAATATGACATATATATATAATTTCTACTTAAAAAATAGCAACGTTTCTATTCATTAAAAAGGTTCTTTTTTTATACAGGTAAGCATATGCTTCTCTAAATTGTAATTTTCAGTGAATTTTTCATAGCATATATTATTCTGATAAGGTTTTTCTTTTATATGAGTGTGTAAAAACTTAATTGATTTTTTATAAATAAAAGATTTACTGCAAATATTCTGAGGATGAACAATAAAATTGTCTATATATTTTTTTGAATAAATAAGTTACCAGATATATTAGAAGAGTAGGATTTTCCATTTTTAAATGAGCATAAATGTGAATTCCAGTAAAAAATTATTATCTATAATAAATAAATAAATAATAATATTAATAATGATTTGCGGCATTCAACACAGGTGTGAAACCTTTCTTTTCGAAATTGCATATGAGTAAATTAGTAGCGTGTCTTAAAACATTCACTGAAAGAAGTCAATTATGGTTAAGTAAATCATTCAATAAATTCCCTTTGCAATGACTAAATCAGCATTGTGTCTTAAAGCCTTTATTGCAAATAAAGCAATCCTCTCACTTACGAATAAATAAATCAATAAATAAACTTTCTTTCCAATTAAATTTCATTTTATATAATTTGCATAAATACTGAGACTGAGGAGCCTTTCTTCAAACGATGAAGTATTTCAATATTTATTAATTGCAACTTTTTGGTACTAAGAAACGACAGCTTTTATACCTAAAATCCATATGAACACTTTTTATTAGTTATTAAATCTATTCGAATAATCATACTATAGTGAGCAATCTAATTCAATTTCCTCACAAACGCATACGAACAACAAAATCAAATTTAAACAAACAATCATAAAAAAATCACTTCACTTCATCATAATGGAGTTGATTGTTGCGGCTTTACTACGAGCGAATTATGCACTCTCAATAAATTTTGAAAATAAATTAATACTATATTTATATCTACGAAACGAATTATTTCTTAAATTAGAACTAAGAAATAAAAGTAATGTATAGTAAAAAAAATATATTAGATTTACTCAACGTTTTTCGCTGATATTATAAAAATAAAGTTAGTTAAAAAGTAATATCTGGCAACAATTGTTTGTTTTGTTTTGAGGTTAAAAGTAGAAACTTTTGCTATTTTGGGGGGTCGTCTGTGGCGATCGTAAAAATGTCTCTGGTTTATTTACCCAGATTAATTTCATTTGAAATCAGACGATCTGGATTTATTTTAGCATCGACTCCCAAATTTGCTATTGTTCAGTCGGCAAGTATCACAAGTAAGGAATTTAGGGATCCTAACATTAAGAAACCAGCACCATGGCCTTACAAAACCAAGAAATTTACTTACTTCAAAGCATTTTATGATTTAACAACGAAACGATTTGATGAAAATACGAAGATTATTGTCGTTGATGGAACCGTTGGAGCTGGAAAAGGTCCATTCGCTAAACAGCTGGCTGAAGCATTTGATATGCTTTACATTCCTGAAGTAACTCTTGAGAAAACATACATAACAGCGTATGGATATGATTTAAGGCAGTTGAATCCTATAGCACCACCGTCTTACAGAATTTGTGATTTAGAAACATATCTCCGTCACCCAAACCATCCAAATGTTGCAAAAATGCAGTATAGGTGGTATATGATGAAACTTGCTACATACATTGATGCATTGTCTCACATATTAAACACAGGTAATTCAACCTATTTGAATTTTGTTCCAAGAAACACCAAAATAAATATTTATAATTGGGTTTAGTAAAATGTATTCTATTATGATATTATAGGATATACATTGGGCTTGACATTATATGTTGCATTACTGTTATTGAGGCTTCAGACAAAATCTTAGCAATGATTGTTGGTATGAATTACCAACAATCAAGCAATTTAAATATATCAAAAATTGTGGGGCTTTTAATGAAATCGAACCAGTACAAACTATTGATGAATTACAGGTAAAAGTCATTATTTTAGATTGATCTTTAAATAATTTTATTTAATAATCATCAATTAAAAATGTATATACAATATCAATTTTATGGTCAAAAAATGTATTAATTCAACCTCGTTTGCGAATAAAATTATGAAATTGAATATAATATGAATTCTTTTGTTAAACTTACGCACAGTAAAGAAGTTAACAAATCCTATTAATTAAGTTTTCATAGTCATTTGTATGTTTATTCCAAAATATTTATGAAACTCTTTAAAAATATTTTGACAGAGTTCTGATTGTAAAGAAATTTGTTAAATTGTTTGCTCTTAACTTTTGAAAGAGGGACAAGAAAATAATTTTATATGAAAGGACTAAGATTTTTCCAATAGATTTCTGTCTAGAGTTTTCAAATGATTCAGAAATTTCTGTAAAAAAAATTTGTAATCTTTATAAACACATTAAACATTGTATTCCTTTTATATATAGAAGTCTTGATATTCTTTTTTGTGTAATCAAAAATCATACGTAAAAAAGGATATTAAATGAAAATGCATTATGAATTAATTCTTCATTTAGTAAAATTCAACTTTTTAATGTAATTATTTTAATAACATTGAATAGATCTGCAACATTCTGATGTACTATCAGAGGTTGCTCAAATAAATATTAATTGTCCATTTCTAAAATTTGATTGTCATGCCATTTATAAATACAAGGTGATTGTAGGTTATATTCATTACTGTGAAACTTTTACTTTATCATTTTATTATTGTAATCATTATTGTATTATTTATCATTAATCTATTATAAGGTGCATATAATAAACTTTGAAGAATTCTCAGATATTGAGTTTATTATGAAATGAGCTTCCTAACTTTACGATGCATGAAACTTTTGAAAAAAAAAACACTGACATGTTAATTGCTTATCAGCAATTAAGAGTTAGAAATTTATACTGTAACATTGGAAGAATTGATGCAACATCTTTTGATTGTTTATCTTGATGTTAGTCCGGAAGTTATATTGGAAACAGTTAAAGAGTAGAATAATGTTAGCATTCAGCCATATAATTATTCTTATGGTTATGATTTCGTATTTATTAAATTAAAATGAAATCTTATTTATAATTAGTCAAAAACATGACTTGACTAATTACTAATTAACCTCATGCCAAAAATCAAATGTTTCATAACTAAAATTTTATTATGTTCACCAACAGCATGAAGTTTATTAGTAATAAAATATATTTTATTCTGAAATAAATTTTTTAAATAATTTTTTGTTTAGTTTTAATTATAACTACAGGATATTATTTGAATATATTGATAATGTATTATTTTGTATTTAATATTATTTAGAATTAAAATTTAAAAACAAAAAAAGAAAATTTTTATTACAGTACAGCATTGTAATTATTTTGGAATGGTAATAATAAATTAAAATGTTATTCTATTAGTGGGGCTCGAATTTTTTTCAAAAGTAAATACAGGTGCTATTCTCTGAGTTATCTTTGATATTGTCAAACTGTGTTTTAAGCCCTGCTAATGGAATTCACCAAAATTTATTATTATCACACTTTTAATAATATTATTCATGCTATATGTTTTATTTAGAATGATCAATGACACAGTCAAGATTGCAGTGTATAAGGAATTCAGATTGCAGTTAAGTTAAATCATTGTGTAATTTTTTTTTCTCTTATTTGTTTAGGGCAAGGAATCGTGATGGAAAGAAGTGTCTACTCGGATTTTGTATTTTTTGAAGCTATGTTCAATGCTGGCTATTTAAGCAAACCAGGTAATTTTTTAATTCTAAGGAAAGGTAATTTCCTAAAATTATTGAATGAATTTATTTAGTAGACTAAAATGTAATGAAAATTTCTGCATGATAGAAAGAATATTTTTCATTTGCTTAACCCTATGAGCCGTGATCACCTCATACGACAGGGCGTGATTCAGGCGTTTAAGGTAGTTAAATGAGTTTAAGATGGAAAGGTATTTTTTGATAAGTGCTTATTTAAACTTATTTAATCTCATTTAAATGCCCCAAAGCACCTGAGTCTGACAGTTGTAGAACGGGGAGATTTCGAGATGTCAGGGCTCATAGGGTTAAGAACAGTTGCTGCCAAATATAAGTTTGGCTCAAACTTAATCTAAGCAGCTCCCAAATTTATGCAAATACTCTGAGATTCTTTATGTCATAAAATTAGAAACATGTCACTAGCTTGAGAGCATAAATTTTAACTTCTTAGTGCACTTGGCATCTATATTGACTGTTGAGAATCAATGAAAAAATACAAATAAATCTTTTAAAATAAATTGAGTTGTGTGTCAAATGTGTTTTACTTTATTAAATAATATAAAATAGACTAAAAAAATTTTTGATTATGATAAAAGGCTTATTTTATTTATTTTGTAGTTAGGGATTTATACTATGACATCAATAAAGTGACATTGGAAGAATTGATGCAACCTCATTTGATTGTTTATCTTGATATTAGTCCAGAAGTTGCATTGGAAAGAATTAAGCAGAAAAATAATGTGAGTATTGAGTCTTGTTATTAATAGAATTTCTTAAATTAAAAATGTAGTTTGACTTTTTAATAACTTAACATGCTAAATAATTTATAAAGGAAAAAGCATCAATCATTCATTTAAGAAATGAAAAATCATTTTCTGTCAAAAATATGGTGTAAACTTAAATTACATTATGTAGTTATTTCAATTCAGTAACATTTCTAAAAACAAATGGAATATGATATAAAACAAATCTAAAGCACTGTGATACAACTATTAATTAGCTATAGATTTAAAATGTCAACATTTTGAATTTCACAATATAATTGATCAGAATACTAGTTTATGCTAGATGCTAATAGAAGCTTCTTATTAAAAAAAATCCAACAAATTTGTGCATAAAATTGTTTTAAAAATCTAAATCAATAATAAAAGAAACTTTTCAATGAATAATAATGTAAGGAAAATGAGATTAATTTTACTTTTTTGATAATCTATTTATTTTTGTACCATTTATGATAGCTTAATTAAAGTTTTTTCTTTAGACTTTTCTCAACTGTAATTTCCATTTAATATTTCTATTTCTCTATATAAAAGTTTATGCAGTTTGAATGCACATTAAGTCCCTTTGGGATAAAATATCTATCTGCAGATGTGAGGAAGTTCATCAAAATAATGTTCCACCTGCTTCGAAGTATAAAATTAATCTAACTAAGTTTAACTCTGTGATAGAGAGGAATAAAAATTTTACTACATTATAGTTTAAACTTTACTTTGTAAATTATAAACATTTAATGCAAGTAAATTTTTATTATTATAAAAATAAAAAGTCAACATTTTATGAAAATTATCCATTCAAATAATAGTTACTCTTTAAACTTCAATTTAACTTATTAAGTATTGTACTTTTCTATTATCAAAAATGTTTAATTTTTAAATTTAAAAATTATAGATTTTATACTTTTGTGCTTTTGTTTTTATTAAACTTGTTTATTTTCATTTTTGAATTTTAAAATACTTTTTCGTTTCAGCCTGTTGAAGTGAACTCTCCTGTTTTTACTAAAGAGTACTTTGAAACTATTGAGTACAACTACAAACAAAAATATTTAAAAGAATGTCAGTAAGTTTTATTTAAAAATTATTTAAAAGTAAATCTAAAAGAAATCTAAATTTTGTGAATCTGAAATGAATTGATGATTTAATTTTATTATGCCATTTGATTTTTTTTCTTTTGTGAATTCATTAAATTTATCTATTGTGTGCCATTGTTGAATTATTGATAAATGCTTTATTTATTACTAGCCACTTTTGGTAATCAGCTGTTTCATTGGGAATATTGTTTGTGTCAATTTTTTACTAAATCTTATGCTTACCTTAATGTTTATAATTCTACAAGAAGATATTTTAAAGTTTCAAATTATGACAGATATGAAAGCCATGTTATTTTCATAGTCTTTCAAATCTTCTTTTTTTAGTGTATATGAACTATCTTAAAGAGTCCAGTTCCATGACATTGTAATACTATCTGTGCATAACCCTCTGTATAATTTATATTCTAACTTCTGTGCTACTGTAACTTCACTTATTCATTATGTAAACTGTATAGATGTTGAACAGAATCCTGCGTTAGCTTTCAACATTGAAAGAAAATCGTAAGATTAAATTTTTAACAGAACAATGAAAATGGTTGAAATTGAAGTTCAACAATTAAATCTATTGTTTAAAATTATGCAAAAAAATTATTTTTAAAAAATTGTCAAAATTTAAGAAAAAATTTATGCAATTAAATTAGTATCAATAAGATGGAAAATTATAAAATGGTGTAAAAGGTAATTTTGTTCTGCATTTTTTTTTTTTTTTTGAAATTACAGTGAAAGAACATCAATTTTGTATAACTTTAATTAATTAAAAAATTTTAAAAAATGCTTTGAGATGCATATTGGCACCTTTCAAAGTATATTATGCCAAATTTGGTAACTCTTAAGTTAAATGGCCTGGTTTCTAGAACACTAACCTCCAGATATATGCACTTACTCTTCTTTATTATTCGTAAAAATAGGGTGGTGGGAAATTACAGGAATTTATTAAGGAAAAATGTTAAAATATTGAATTTTTTAAATTAAAATTCTAGTTAAAATTTTTTTACACCGCTTTGCTAATGAACACATACTACTCAACTTAAATTTAGTTGTTCTAGATCCAGCAGTCTGCACTGGAGTGCATTTTTGATGAATTGTTCATTAAGCCTATCACATGATGCAGTGATTTCATACTGATCTATAAATAATATCATGTCAACATTTAGTTTTTGAATCTTAAACTAAGTAACATTAAAAAACTTAGTAAAGTTATATTGAATTCATTAAGGTTTACATAATGCATTTTTAGCTGAAAAAATGGTAAGATATTCAATAATTTATAAATTTCCTTTACTTCTGTTTCAGATTTTGTTTATTTCTAAAATTATTTTATTTTTCATACAATAGTAGTTTTTAGCTATATTTTTCTTCAGTTAGTAATAAAGGTTTGAAAACAAAGTTGTAAGGAATTTATTATAAAAAAATCTGAATTATAATAAATTTTTATTCAATTTTCTTTTTTTAGGAAACATTCTGAAATTTTGATTTATGATTGGAGTAATTATGGTGATGTAGAAGTTGTAAGTATTTTTTTAAGCTTATATTTTTTAAAAATCATTGCAAATTTTTATGATTGAATATTGTATTTGTTCTTATCTTGAATCTTATCTGACTTTATAGTGACTGACTGTTTATCTATTTGAATATGATAACTTAAAATGACAAATTTCTAGAAGACTGGAATTTAGTACATTGAAATTTTAAGTCTATATTAAATATTTAGTTAAATCTGTTAATGGGGTTACTATTAAATATGTCAATGCATAAACAAAATAAGAAATTTGATGACATTCCATGATGTCGTGCTTATGTAATTTATATCTCTTTGCACCCATTTCACACTTCTACTTGGTTAATTTAAAAAAAAAGGGGGGGAATTGAAATATATCAATGACTCTTTAATTACATGATAATGTAATGAAGAAAAGGGAAGGGGGAAAAATTATAATGTTTGTAGAAATATTTACCTTTTTAAAATCAATTTAAACAGTGTTATTTGATGACCATGCATTTCAATCAAAGGTCAAATAATGTGCTGAGCAAAGTATAAATTTTATTTTATCAACACAGTGTAAATGAAAGATTTTTTTGACATCAATCTGTATTAGAAATTAACCTGAAAATTTTATTATATAAATTCAAAATTGTTTCTATTTCTTAGAAAGCAAAGTTTTTATTCCTCTAGCTTTGTGTTTTCAAAAGCAACTTTATGTATGCCAAGATCATAAATTAATATTTGAAGAAAACTTTTTACTTAATTTTGAAGTAATCTTTTGAGATCTTATCCTTTTGGAAATTGCAGTTGTCAATATATTCGGTTCAAATATATAAATTTAAACCTTGAAGATATTTTCAAAAAGCACAATATATGTCTCTTGGAAATTTACTTAAAGTTAAACAATATTTGAAACTTTTTCTTTAAAGAATTATATAGATTTAATTATATAATTATGTAACATTATTATTATATGTAAACTTTTCAGAGATGAAATAACTTGCATTATTGTCATAATATACCAATGTAATTCCATTCCCTGGGAAGATAATTGTTTTAAATTTATTTTAATAATTTTTAAATAGTTTTCAGATTTATGTATATACTTTATTAAAGTTTTTCAAGTTCATGTTTGTTTGTCTTTTAATTTTTCTAGGTAGTGGAAGATATTGAAAGAATTGACTTTGATCGATTTCATGAGTATGACACTCAGTTGAGAGACTGGCGTAAATGGGATGATTGGACATGGAGTCATTATAGACGATAGTAAGATAGAGAATCAATTTTTTTTAAAATCTTTCCATTTCAGTATCATTGTGTATGGATAGAAGTTTAGATTTTTTAAGTAAGAGAAAAAGGCTAGATTTTTCATATTGTTGTAGATATTTTGGTTCTGAAAAAATATTGTTATTGAAGTTTCAAAGCTTTTGTTTCAATTATTCATTTGATACTAAATAGCTAATTGTTATTCGTTTTGATACTAAATATTTAATTGAATTCAAAATCAGTTACCACTTGATTTTGTAATTCCATGGCAATTATATGTGAATTTTAACCCTACAAGCAACATAACTCTTTTTTTCCTGTAAAAGATTAATCCCATGTTTACCTTTCCTTAAACTTGTGTGGATAAAATATTCTTCAGATTGCATTAATAAAATTATAGGGTGAGAAAAAAAAATCTTGAACAAAGTTATTGCATCATAAAATAGAAGTTAACTCATTTCTTTTTAATTTGTGCTCATTTCTTTTTATCTATCTCTTCAATTATTAAATATTTTATAATATATCTCTTAGTTTACACATTGTTTATACACTTTTTTACAAAATGCCAAGCAAAAGATCTGTGATTTTAGAATTGTTTATGCAAGGGAAAGATAGTGTGAAATCGTTTGTTTGTTTATTATGCCTCAGCTAACAGTGTCTGATGCAATCTATCATTTTAAAGAACTTGGCAATGATGATCCATTCCAAGAAATGGAAGGAAATGTATAGTGAACAGTTCCAATGACCGTAAGACCATCAAAAAGAGAGTTCAACAAAATCTAAGGATTCCCATGAGAAAGATCATTCATGAAGTGGGAATAAGTGACTGATCAGCATGAATGGCAAAATCAGAGCTTACAAGTTCCAAAAATTCAGTTTCTGACTGAAGAATACAAACTTGTGCAGCTCCAAAGATGCCAAAAACTTTTGAGATGGGCCACAAGTCAGCTCTGGAAGATATTCCTTTTCACTAATGAGAAACTCTTTGCCGCCTAACAAACTCAGAATTCCCAGAATGATGGAATCAGATCTATAAATGTTCCAAGCATCTTGGCAGTTGTTGAACATTGCCAACATCCAAAGTCAGTTATGGTCTGGGGTGGAATTTGCACAAGTGGCAAAACACCTCTGGTTTTTGTGGATGAGGGTGTTAAAATAAGTAAAAAAAACTTACTAATGGGGCATTCTAGAAACTGTTGTACTTCCATGGGCCAAAATGCTTTTTAACAATGTAAATTGACATTTCGACATGACTTCCACACCAGCTCACAAGGCCAAAAAGTTACAAGAGTGTGCAAGATGCATTTTCCAGACATGCTATCATCTGGATATTGGACACAATACTTGCTAAATCTCAATCCCATGGATTACAGTGTATGGTCCATTTTAAAGTCTAGGGCTTGCACTAAACCACACAAAAGTTTGGATTATTTAAAAAAATCATTTTGACTGGAATGGTATACAGTAAAAATACAAGACTTGTGGCCCATTGCTGAAAATCTCAATAAGCGTTTGTGCATCTACATCACTGCAAAATGTGGCCATTTTGAAGTCAATTAAACTTAATCATTAATAAAAGCCTACTCTTATTATTATTTGTTATATTTTGTTAACTAATTTATTTTTTAAAAAGTTATATTAAAAAACGTTTGTCCAAGTTTTTCTGCCCATGCCCTGTATTTGTTCTACAAAGTATTGTTTATATATTCATTTATCTGATCTGAAAGAGATTATGTAAAAATAATTGATGTCTTGCAGAAATGAACACTTTTGCAGTGAAATTACATAAATAAATCTTGCACATATATTATAATTTAAAATGGTAAAAAGTCATGCAAATATAAAAATTGCATTACTATACTTCTATTTTTATTCCTGGTGTCAGTCATACAGCTATGTATTACAATACAATTATATACGAGATAAACATCTTTGCACAACATGCATGCACTTTTGCTAGTTGATTCAATGTGAAGTTTTTATCTTTACCATAATTTGTTGCCTTTAGTCTTGGCTTTTGTTGATTTGCATTTATATTTTCAAGAATTTGAAGTCATTTTTGAAGGAGTGTGATGAACTTTTTTTAAGGGACTATTCTTTACTATTTAAAATCATTTGATATTGTTTTCTAGTTTTGGATGACAATATTAATAAGAATTTGGTGTATGAATTCGCTTGCTTCAAAATCAAGGAGATTTAAGCTTCTTTAACTTTTCCTTATAGTGTCTACAAAATTTCTTAATTCTTTAGATAATTCAAAATGTATTTTAAAAGATATTTAATACATTCAAAATATAGGTTCTAGCAATTAAGTGTGTTTTTATATCAAACAATTAATACATTCATCAAAGAATTAAAGCCTCTTCATGGGTTTCTATAAACTTAGCAACTTTGTCCAACACAGTTCCTAAATAAAACAATTTTTGGGTTTCAATTAAGGTAGAATTATTAGTTATTAGACAATCAATTGTGCTTTAAAATATCAATATATCCATTGAATTCAGTTAACTAACATCAGGCTATTTTACAAAAATTTCATAAATATTGCCATTATATATA